>NQII01013892.1:4615-23481 GCA_002778355.1 Clitarchus hookeri | reverse complement strand
ACCAGGCAGGAAATCCGGGAAAACCTGCGAGCAAACATTCAGTCAAAGGCTGAATTCCCTCCCCTTACTTCACAAATAAGGCAGAACTGAACAGGGAAACACACACAGAGAACAAGCACCCACACAACAGCAAAGGGAATAAACACAACAAAACAGGAGAAGGGACAGCACAACAGAAAATACGGCCATATTAGCAGAAATGCACGAACGGGCCGCTTTTCAGCGAGAAACACAATTCGTAACATTAATGGACCGATTTAGGCCCATAATCACACAGGCGAAATCCATGACAAAACTACAGGAGAAGCAGATGTTGCTTCCCATAGCACTCGCTACGCTACCTATTTAAACAGGCAAATGTTTTAGAACAATAATAAATTATATTTAATGAATGAATTAATTAATATTGAAACAAAATAATTCATAATAAACTGTCTCAAACCACAGTAAAACGGAAAAAATAAAACGTATTACACACACATTTTCGTCTCGGAATTCTCTGATCGGTCCGGGACGGAATTTACCACATTTAATAAAACTACATGGCTCTAGTCTGAAAACTTCAGTCGTCCGCATATAGGGCTAGACACAACACCTTAGCTACTCTTTACACTACATCAAAAGGCCAATAGGTACACTGCATCGGTGACATAGGGCGCCCTGCCTGGGCTGGTTATGTGGGAATTCGGGAAAATTGGGAAATAGCTCCAACTACCACTCGTTTTCCAGGCTGAGAGACACACATGCCATTCGTGGCACGGTGACTGGAGGGGGGGGGAGACTAACGAAACCAAACTATATAAAATTAATTAAACTAAACTAAATTATAATAAACAAAGCTATTGTAAATAATAATAAAAATATAAAAATATACAAATACATGTACGCATTTATATATATACATATATATACACTCTACGTCATACTAACAACTCTTAATGGCGCACCGACTTGATAATTTGTTGCAGGTCGGGAAGAAGACTTCGACTTCGGGAAGAGGGGCTCTACTGTTACTGGCTTCAGTACAGATTCTGGTACCAGGGGCTCCTCCAACTCTAGTTAACTAACAAGCGGTTTTTTCCACTGCCACAAACGAGGAAACGATGAAACGTTCCCTGAGGGCTGCCCCGGGAGACTGAGGACTCACCAACACATTACATGCGAAATTAATTAGCACGCTTGCAAACAACAGACCAACATGTCAGACAGACCTCACGACACTCACAATCACTCCAGCCGGGAGGCTGGAAGGCAGCTTCACTCCCCCGCAGAAGACAAAAATACGCAAATTTTACTTATAATAGGTAAAACCAATAAACAGCCTTAATCCGGGTCCGGTGCCCAAAAAACCACAGCTACATGGCGCCCCGCCGCCGACCCAATGATTTGAGTATGTGTCGTGGTGCATTTGTTTTAAAAACACCCAGTTAGTTATGGGAGTCAAGGCTCTCGGTCTCACGACACTAAGGCCATTCGGTGGCATATGAGAGTTCGACGAAGATCTTCGCCGAGTTCTCAGGGACTCGGTCTGCAGCCGAGGAAGAGCTGCGCGGACTTCGGCTTATAGGCTGCTCACGGTAAAATGAGCGCTTTTGAAAGCACTGCTCAAGATCTACTTGTATGCACGTTGTGTATTCTTCCGCCTTATGTAAAATTAACTTTACCATGGGCCTCATCACTTTATTCATGCGTCGGTCAAGTGAAACTGTAAAATTTTAGAAAAGTAAATATTTTACAAATCTGCTCTGGTTTTTACACTTTGATGCATTAAAAATCACAAAACCAAAGAAATAGTTTAAGTTATCGCAAATTGTTACCTAACACTTTTTTTTATACTACTTTAAGATATGGAACTACTTTCCATCCATCGTTACTAACTTACTGGGCGCATGCCAGTGAGTGTGCACGTTAAAATTTACGCAGGCAGGGGCAGTGCCTTTTTTCTAAGGTTGATAAAAAAAGTTCTTACTTTATCGTGAACAGCCTTTAGCATGGATTTATCAGGTTTAAGTATGATTGGGACTCTGTTTGTCGTCACAGAGAGATCGGGACTTAGTTTTTCCCGTCAGCAACACGAACTTTAACTGCAGCGGAACGAAGATATCAACTTTGTTTTTGGCAGCAGTAAGTCGAGACTCAGAAAAATTCAGCCGCATTAATGGCCTTATTTTTTGGCAAAAATAAGTTGAGACTTGGACATTTTCTGCCGAAGAAACCGTAATTGTAAAAGTAGTGAGTTGGGACTTCGCGTTTTCTTGCCAGAATCATGGACTTAGGTTTTGCAAAGATTTACTCTGGGACTTACATTTTTCTGCTTGAGTATGGACTTAGAAGAAAAGTGGGACTTAGACAGGGTGTTGGAAAGAGTCGATGTTGCTCCAAAGGTGCTCTAGTGGGGGAAGGGGCTACGAGGAATGGTGTGTTGTGGATAAGGAATACATGCACCTTCGGGAGTCAGGTGAGAGTAATACCCTCGGCTTATTGTGTAATGTGGATCTACTGGGTGTGTGCAAGGGAGCAATGCCTACACTTATGGTGTTAGGTGAGGGGAATACTCTCGGCTTAATGCTTGATTGCAGTAATGTATGTTTTGTGAAGAGGACGGAATGAAAGAGAAGAATTTTTAGTGAGTTTATTGATTCCATTTTGTGTTGATGGGAGAGCCTCACGTCTAAAGTCAAGGGCCTTGGCAGCCGACGTGCATTGGGTCCGAAAAGACATTGTCATCTAGTAACGAGTGAAAAGAGTTGGTTGTATTTGTATTTTGGCGAATGATCAAATGTATGCTGCTTGTAGCTACGTATGTATTGCACACAAAACTAAGAGTGACATCGTGAAAATAAAAAATAGATATAATAACGCAACAATTATATGTTCAGAAATAACCAAATTTTATGTTGTTCACACTCTGGAAGTGTAGATGTAAAATTGTTCCTGATCTGATAAAGTCAATTATGTGGAATTACTACTTCCCATCTCTTCCCCTTCTTTATTGTATTGTGCAGGGGATTGGTGGAGGTTGGGGGAGGAAGTTGTGGTGACTGTGATGAAGGTAAAAAGCCACAAAACTGTTAAAAAATCATCCCATGTATGACGTATTGATTGGTACCTAAATATGGCATTCAACACAAGCGTTTTATACTTGTGTTAACATAAATGTACGTTATAATTGGTTAAATTAAAGTTTTACTTACTTTAAATTTTTAAGTGTATAGTATTTCAGCTATAAATAATATTAATATAAACCGTTAGAATATAGGTGTGTTGGCAATACCTGGTAGGAGTTAGTTCTTTTGTTAAATATTAGGCTGTTACACTGTGTGCGCACGAATGCGGCACGTTGTCCCTTTGGTGTGATTTTCTAGACTTGGTTAAGCTTTGCTTGCATGAGGCGGAGAAATTACTCCTGAACGTACCTCCAAAGGAGAAGTCACAAGGAGTCAGATCAGGTGACCTGGAAGGGAGACTCTAGCTCGTCTCCAAATTAATCCAGATAATTTTCAAGTTTCTAGTAATGACGTGTATATAGCACTGATCAAACTGCGCCGAGAAATACTGCAAAATCATCTATTTACTGTTGTCACACTATTTTTTTTCCCAGATGTTTATACGCGATAAAGGGACACATTTCAGTGACTTTCATATGCCAACATTACACACAGAGTAGAAAAGTTCACAGAGACGAAAGAGTGTGGCGGTTCCTTTGATGTGAGCGTACCCTTTCTCTGATTGGCTGCGGCGCGAGGCTCTGGGGACGGGCCTTGTGTCTGATTGTCTGCTGCGTAATGTGAAAGGTTCTCTATTGGCTGGGCTACTAGCTGGCGACCAGATTACCAAGCGCTAATTGGCGAACGTCATTCCAACATTTTGCTACCAGTTACGACATTTTGCTGGTGTGTGTGGCTGTAGTTCACGGGATGAGCGGCTGTTTTGTCCTCTGTATTCTCTAGTATGATGTGACTAAACAGTGATCAACAACACGTAGAGATCCGGGTATTTTGAAAATTTATCTGGCAGCAAGCTTCATTTCACATTAAACCTCGCCCATCTACGTTTGTCCATTGGCTTCTGTGAGCTTCTGCCTAAGTAACGAATTATTTTTGTACGTGATTCAACCACTACATTGCCAGATGTATTTACTGGCACATTGACTTGCAGGGTGTTTCGAAAAAAACTCCGATCCAGTGATAGAAGCAGCGCAAATACATATTTGTTTGAAATATAGCATTGCGCTTAATGAATTCGCGTGATTTTGGATCTCATGGTACTTCATCACAGGAACTTAGCCAGAATTCTCTTTTGGGAAGGGCTGATTTATCACACTTTATTCGTCAGTGCTCATTGAACGGCTAGAAATTGCAGAGAAGAGGCATACGCCGCTATGTTTAATCGGGTTTAGGAACTGAAATTAAGAAAACAAAAGACTTATATCGTTACCTGAATCCACTGAGTAGTACAACGTACTTCGTCAAAATATAATATAAGTGGTAAGATTAAATGGGAGTGTGCACGATTGTCCACAAGGGCACTGTCGTGAAGGCAAGCGAACAACGAAAAACGGGAAAGCAAGAAATAGAAAGCCATCGATGAGGCCGTATTGTCACAACCGATTCAGAAAAATGCCAAAAAAATTCGTAATGCGAAATGCGTGAATGTGACAAACATAGAATGGCAGATACGACAAAATGCAGAACAAACGTCAAGCATAACAGTACGCGCCAAGAGCTCGGGATCCGAAAATAGGTCACGAGCAGATATAATTTTGTGGAAGAATGAATAGGCAACTTCGTAGATTCTTAAGGTTTTTATGAAGTATGGGAACTGAACGGTAATTACAGCGTTTGAGTATAAATTTTCGTGTAAGAAAATTTACTTTTTATATTTAGGGAGGGTTTTCAGTCCCCTAGATCCCTCCCTGGCTACGCGCCTGCAGTTAATCATGGCATACTAATGCTATTACTGAGATTAGGCGTCCATTTGTTTAGGTTCCCTTTTAATTTTGGATTTAAACTGATTTACACCGTATTGCGCGTGAGAAAAGTAGATTAATTAACACCAGAAACGGCAGAGGCATTCACGCTTCACCCTGGAATCTAATTGAAGAACTCTTGCAGAGCAACCTGGAATCCCAACCATCGACGTGACGAAGATCTTGTTCTATTTTATATTCAATCACACACACCACACATTTATTTGGAAACCTTGAAATTTGGCGTCATTGAATGGTGGAAAGTTAGATTGCTCAGTTCTCAGTTCCATATTTATTTTTTTGTCAGATATTCAGAGTTCCCACCGAATAGAAAGGCCTTAGTAGGGGGAACAGTATACGTTAAGGAATGGGGAATGAATCGGCCAGGCACTTTATTAACCTATTCAGTTCCCATATTCATGAGCAAGGACATTTTCCTCGTGACATATATTAATGATCTGCACTGTACACGAAAAGGAATCAGTGGCCGGTGTTTTGAGCGTATTCTTTGTGAAAAATCTGATTTGGCTGAAGTTTCAGCACCTTTCATTTGTGAATGATTAGTGCTGACAACAACGAACGCGCAATACGTTGTTCACTGATTGCGAGAAGCGCTCTTGACGCAATTACAACGAACATGAAAAAATCAGAATGACTGAACCGGGAAACGAACCCAAGTCCTCCTAAATGCAAGTACAGTGTTTTCGCCACCACGCGGCCTAGATCGATCGCTCGGATATAAACTAGAAGGCAGTTGTCGGAAGTTCGTAGGCTAGTGTTTGCGTTACGATTACTTTGCTATTTCTACCGCATTACGTTTATTAACGTAGGCATAGGTGACTAGAGAAAGCTTGCCTACGCCCTACCATCCACTGGCAAAATATGTCAATTTGAGTCTGTTATTCCACCGCATGGTGTTTAAAGCCGTTATAATTTTAAGAAACTGGTAAGTTGACTCCACCTGACTTTGAATTTAGCAGCGCTGACCAAGCTCCGTGCTGGCTTACGGTGTGAGAGTTTCCGGCTTAGATTACTGGGTAAATGCACGGGTGTCTTCCTTAGTGTCCGAACAGTACTGTCTGAGTTACTGTACATGATAAATGTCACCGGAAGACTGAAAGAGTTTACCCTGTCGCGAGAAGAAAAATAATACGCGTTGAAACTTTAACACTCATAAGTCGTATTTAGGAAGGCCAGGGTTCATTTCTGGTCTACACACAGAACAGGTAAGTATATAGAAGTGAAATAGCGTGGGGAATCCTTTGATGTGGGTGTACCAATTCGCTGATTGGATGTACGAGGCTCTGGAAAGCGCATTGCGTCTGATCGGCTAATGCGTACTGCTAAACAGTCCTTGTTGGCTTCAGCACTGGCTGGTAAGTAAGGTATCAGTCGTTGATTGGCGAACGGTCCAACATGTTGCTATCCAGTGGCACCATTTTGCATGCATGAGTGGCTGGGGCTCGCGGTATAAGCTGCCGTCCCACTCCTGTATTCTTAAGAGTTCTAAGGACCGTCCATTCTGATTTCGCGATCCCGTGGTTTTCCGGAATCACTTCAGGCGAACGCTAGAAAGGTTTCTAAATACATCCAATGGCCTCTATGTTTGAGCAACTTGTTCCGTCTCTAATGACCTTGATGTTGACCATACGTTTACCCCTACCGCACCGTACCAAAGAATACGGAGGCGAAACAGACGTTTAAATCTTTCAGTCCCAACGTCCTCTATCTGGGGCCGTTGCATATGAAGTGGCTTGAATGGTCAACACTGTAACAGCAGATAATTCCGTCCAATCAGAAAGATTCCCTACGTTTGGGAGACCACGTTTGCTGAGACTATGTTCCGTAGCCTCATAAACCACTGCAGCCAGGAATATAAAGCACAGATAGATTTATATTGCTTTCGATGTGAGACAAAGCGTTGTCAGGTTATCAATACAGTTCCGAACAAAATACTTATTTGTTGCAACGCCTAAAATTATATATTTATTTTTGACTGAAAGGGTTAAATCGTCAACTCCAGCCACACACACCACTATAAAGTAGTCACTGACCAGCAACAATGTCGGGGCACCGTTCACCAATCAGCGCCAGGTAACCTACTGGCCACCGAGCATCCCGGCCAATAGCGAAACAGGTAGACACCAATCAAATATAGTCTATTGACGGTTTCTTCACACTTTTAAATCGAACCTTGAAAAAATCACCCCATATATGACGTGTTTGGTTGTTTCTTAAATACTTCGTGTGTCACAATTGTTTTATATTTCTGTTGACATAACAAAGTCTAATTTTTTATGGAGTTTAGCTTTTACTTATATTTTATCTATAAATTATAATATTTAATTTATAATTAATACGAATAAAAACAGGCAGAAAATGTGTGTGTTGGTAATAACAAGTAGGAAATAGTTTTCACGGAAAATACTATTACACTGAGTGCGCACGAATGCGGCGCGCTGTCCTGTTGGTTTAATCTTCTAAAATAGTTATGCTTTGGCGGAGGAATATCCTGGAAGTAGAATTTTAGCAGTGCCCCAGAAAAGTTGGAAATAAATCAGCCCCCACGCCAGTTCGTCTTTGTGTACTTATCTACCCCGTGATTTCAGTTTTGTTAGTGCAGAACAATGAAGCGTCAACAAAAGCGGTATGTTACACTTACCAGAAGTTTAGCTGTTTCAGCTTGTCTTGCTCCCTTCTCTTATGACCGCCAATAAGGCAACACAAAATTGCTAAGGGTGGATAACTCTTTCAAGCTGAATATTTACTGGTCTCTCGCAATCTCCGTGGAAGGTGCTGGATGTACTTTGACCTCGTAAGCAAATGGGAAGATACTATAAAATATTTTAAATCATATGTTTGCTTCAAGATAGCAGCAAAAACATAGTAAGTCTCCGTAAAATTTTGTATCGCTCCTTCATATCCTTTTTCTCTGCAAGCCCGCTAGGACTGGCTTAAATCGATAAGGCCGTAAGGCATTAAAAACACAAGAAGAAGTTTTAAGAAGTAATAAAGACACATAACCGTACAAACTGAACGCGAGAAGTTTCACGGAAGTTAATTTTAAAAGAAAACTGATTTCAGAAGTTTACGTTTATCGGTAAAACATATTTCAGCGTGATCCGCGAATATTCTAAACATTCCTATAGCCAAGCTAATAAAATTATGTTCTCATTAAAATACCACGAATATGGCAATCAAAGCGGAAGGCAGAATTTCAAAAGCAAGCAAAGTTAATTTCAAATAGCAGTCTCGAGAAAGTTTACCGAAAAAAAGGAGCGGATGAAATCACGAAATATAGATCTTCAACCGCGCGCTGCGCCAACGAACGTAATAAAACCAATCAGAAAACTCGAAACTTCTGGTACTGTTATATTTTTGAGTCTATTTTACTCCTCTCACTANATATATATATATATATATATATATATTTATATATATATAATTCTTGAAGCTCGTTTAATTCCATTTTAAAAAGTAAATTACTCCTTTGTCAAACTTCATTTTGTACCAATTATTTAAAATTGCAACGAAAAAGGATATAGTAATCTAAAAGCATAGAAAATAATTTTATAGACCTTCACAGTTACTTCCAACCTTTCTGAAGTCCAGCTAGAGTTCTACTTCCAGGATATTCCTCCGCCTCATGCAAACAAATTTTAACTGAGTCTAGAAAATTACGCTGAAGGGATAACGCACCACGCGCATGCGCACTCAATATAAAAATATTTTGCAAGAGAACTATTTCTTACCATGTATTACAAACACACCTTTTTTTCTCCCTGTTTTTATTCATTTTAGTTATAAATTAAATATTTAAAGTTATTAATAAAATATAAATAAAATATTTAGGTTTTAACTGCCGTTTAGAAACGCTTGTTATGACTTTTCAAGACTTCGGCAGGGTCTTCTTGCCTTATTTTTTATAAACTGTCTCGAACCATATGCATAAACTTAGGAAGAAAAGTTAACTTTTTATAACTACCACTGCCATATCACAGTTTACTTAATAATACAGAGGGAAATAACCGCTTATTTAGCAAACTCCGGCCACACCTGCCAGCAAAATGGCGTCGTTAGATAGCGTTTACCTGTTAACGCGAGCTAATTTACTTGCCAGCCGGCAGCCCAGCCAATAGGGACCTTTTCCGCTGGACGCAGCAGCCAATCCGACACGATAGCCGTCCCCCAAAACTTCGCGCAACCAATCAGAGAATGAGTACGCCTACATAAAAAGAAACAGCCACGTCATTCCGCCTTTGTGTGTTTTTATCTTCTCCGCAGTCGTACTGTAGAAAGTGCTGTATTAGTCGACGAGTTTTCCCACGCGTTGTTATTACGCGCTTTGGCCACGTGGAAAAGCTCTCCGAGAATTGCAGCTGGCGATACTCTCCACTCAGACGGAAATCACCCAACGCGAATATTCAACTTCGAGTCTTTGTATATTTTCCATCGTTGCGTTCGCTCCGCTCTATGTCAACACGCCGCACAGCGAATACCGTCAGAACAAACACCGCATCATACAGGCATCAGAAAACTCGCGCACGCGCTAGCAAATTTCACAGAAAGCATATGTAACATCATTTCGTTCTTTTTTTTTTTTTTACGATCGCGGAGTACAATGGGAATTTTACATTCCCTTCGGGAGTCCCGTGTGTGTTTCGCATACGGAAAAAAAACAAAACACCGCTGCATTCATTACCCACGAGGAATAAACCTTCAAATGTCACGCACGTTTAAAATTTTTAGTCTCTCGAGTAACGTAAGTTCTTCGTGAAAGAGGATTAGTACATACTGAACTTCAAACTGTATCCTGTGAAATTTTTTCATGACATCGCAAGCAAGCAAAAAATTTAAACAAAACGCAAGGAATGTAAGCTGCAATGGAAATTTTCGCGAGCTTAATTTTTTCTCATTTGCCCTATTGAGCTTATGCACTCTCTGGATTTTATGCCGGAAAGCTAATCGGATTGTGTTTATTACTTTTAATGTCCATCATACTACCACTCACATATTCATGGTTCATCCGAGATTAAAAACGGTTATCATCGTTACTGTGTTTCGCACAGGTTACGTTCTCCTGTAGGTAAGACTTCAGCAGCAAAAAATTATTCCGCCCCAGGTACCGTTTCTAGTCCTTGCGTTCTTAAATATATATTTCCATAACACAAACAGAAATAATATAAAAATACCATCTATTCATAAATTAAACATTTTTAATATAAATGCGAATAAATACATGGAACTACTTTTCATAAACTACAGCCAACTATACTGTGAGAACGTCACCCTGCTTTTACGTTAAAATGACATGCAGTTACGAGCAAGGTCTTTTTTCAGATGTTAATTTCAAAACAGCTCAATTTACCGCAAACTATCTGAGGAAAAATCCTACTATAATTACGTCAGATTCTACTGTAATAAATAACGAATAAAAATACACCGCTTTCACATGCCACCGTGGCGGATGTAGATTACACTAAGGGTTGCCAACCGTACTGCACTATATACTGTTGAAGAAATCTATAGTACGAAAAAATAGTATATTTCGGTCAGACCTTACAATGTGCTTCGGGTTCTCCAGTTCTACCATATTAGTGTTAATTTTTATTAAATAGCAACACCACTCAGAAAACTTTATGAACGCACCTTACGACTTTGCTTCGACCGACGCGCTGTGCGGGTTTCCGAACGTGGAAATTGTCACCGTCAATGTCAAAGGTTTGTTTTTACCGCGTTTTTACTCATCTGTGGTGTGTTTATGTTTTGGTCACCAAAAATTGCTTAACAAGAAATAAATAATAATAAATTGTTAAAATAAACAATGGAAGGCGATAGTGATAGTAAAAGTGCGCTGTTGCTAACCCCTACTTAAAAGCGGAAAGTTCATAAAAAAGAAATAGAGCCAGTCTGAGCTTAGTAAAAAATGAGCTTCTCATTTACATTTATTTACAATTTCAGTGCAATAAAGCATTTGATACTTTTTTTATGAATAATAAATTATTAAAGAGTGCAAAAAGTGCAAAAAAAATGTATATTTTGTAAATAAGCAATAAATTTGGTGTTTAATAAGCATACCTTAAACTTTTTTTTAACCTTTTTCCTTAAAATACTATATTTTCTTTCAGTGTACTATATTTTTTTATATCTTGGTCTGAAAAATACTATATTTCCCCAAAAAACAGCGGGTGACCCTAATTACACTGTTAACAGGACATCAAGACGTTAACCTATTTTTCCTTTTTTGCTGTCAACATTGCAATGAGTAGTCTCAGTGAGTGATTACGTGGCGTGGTCGATGAACAGACTCTCGTTTTATTAATTCTTCTTTGACTTGTTAATTTAGAATGTAATGACAAGCGCAATTTTTTTCTTCATTTTCTCCCACGGGAGACTTGGTCGGTACGAGAACTACGCAAAGTGCTATTAGTTTCCACCTGTCGGAAGAAGCGTAAATTTTTTTACGTTATTCACGTGCTCAAATAACTTGTCGCCATCGTGTTGATAATTTTAAAGGGCCATGTTTTACACGTCTTTATAACTTAAAGTATGTTATTATTTTGTGCGGAAAATATTGACGTAATTAAAAATGCTATGTTTCTGCGTGTTGTTAACGGATGCACTAAAGTTTGCCCGCGAGTATTCTGTGAGCATCTCTGGATGTCGGTTTGAAAGAATGTTCTTAAACAAGAAACGCATGCATCAAAATTCGATTCGAGTTCAATTCTTTTACTTTGCGCTTAGTAATGTCCGCAACGTTTGGCGGCATTATGAAAATTGTCTGTGCTCAACCTAGGCACCGCAGTAGTCACAGAACTAGTCTCGCAGTTTCCCAAAATATGGGAAACGTAACCGGAGTGTTTTTTATTCGGGGTGACCCCGTTTCCCTCGCTTTTGCAGTCGAAAGTTGCCGCATCTCCATCTCACTTCACATTACAACTCGCTGTACTGTTCAAACGTGTGTGACCAACTGTCTTGCTTAAGTCCATTCCTAGTTACTAAAAACTTTTCTGAAGCCCTGCTTAAGTTCTACTTCCAGGATATCCCTCCACCTTATGCAAACAAAGCTTAACCGAGTCTATAAAATTACACAAAAGGTACAACGCATCGCATTCGTTACGCAATTTGTGTAATCATATTTTGCATGAGTACTATTTCTTGCTATTTATTGATACTTAATTATAAATTAAATATAATAATTTACAGATAAAATATAAATAAAAGTTTAATTTAATTAAAAAAAGGCACTTTTATGTTAACATAAGTATAAAACGTTTGTGATACATGACATATTTAGGAAATAACTAAACACGTCTTACTTGGGGTAATTTTTCAAAGGTTTGATTCAAAAAGTGCGAAGAAACGGCGAACAGACTATAGCCAGACATTTTGCCCGCGGCAATCGTGCGTATCTCAATCCCACGCTTATGGATGCCGCCGTCCCCGTTAATAATAACCTAATCATCTGTTGTTTGAGTAACGTAAAACATAATCTAGTTTCTAACTGCAGTAGGGCAGTCAGAAATTTCTCAAAAGAGGGGGCTTGAAAGGGGGAGAGATTACACTGACTGAAGTGATGGGAGAGATGTTGAACTTAAGCATCAGCGGTGCTGACACACGTGTTAACTATGACAAATTCTAGGAGAAATTTGCCTCACAGTATAATANGGGGGGGGGGGGTCACACCGAAACACTTGCAGTTTGTGAGGCTTCCGGTAACCTAGCAGAGTTGGAACATTTGTTCACAAGGAGTAAAAGATTAAGGGGTCCAAGAGTTTGTACCCATGGAACATTATAAAACAAACTATTCAGAGTGCTAGATGTAGTTTCTTTTTATCAATTTCATTCAACCAAATGTTCAAATTCTACACTTTTCTTATGTAAGTAAGTTTTCAGGCGAGGAAGGAGAATTCTGAATCTTGAAAATAATGAAACAAAATATTTCATACAAGCTCATTTGTAAGATGACATAATTGTGGTATTTAGGCCATGACAGTGAGTAATCTTAATGTACAAATTTTTTACAGTTCAAGTCTGCAATTGGTTAATACAAAGCAAATTACTTACAAGAGAATGGCAAACATACATGCATGCTGTGGACAGATGAAATTAGGATAAATGTATGTAAGTGCATTAAAATCCATACTAATATTAAAATATTTCGAAATTCTACGTGTCTGCATGGTAATTGTTTTTAAAATATAATTGTTACCAACCGTTTAAAGTATGTAAAATACGTTTTATTTACGTTTGCTTCTTATATTATCATATAACATCTAAACCGCTTTTCATTTAATTAGCACGGTAATGTAGGATTTGTAACAAATCACTAAACTAGTCCAGCAGAGAGCTAAGCAATATAAACCAACATATAGGATGTTCACTGTAAACTGAGCACTTTTGAAAGCCCTACTGAAGGTCTACTTGTATGCACATTGTGTATTCATCCACCATATGTAAAATTAAAATCGTCATGGGCCTGATCACTTTATACATGCATAACAAAAGTGAAACAGTGGAATTGTTAGAAAAGTAAATATTTAAGAAGTGTTCTAGTTTTTACAGTTATAAAAATTAAAATATTCACAACATTTTACATAACACATTTAATTCAACTTGA
This sequence comes from Clitarchus hookeri, assembly GCA_002778355.1. Taxonomy (NCBI): domain Eukaryota; kingdom Metazoa; phylum Arthropoda; class Insecta; order Phasmatodea; family Phasmatidae; genus Clitarchus; species Clitarchus hookeri. The sequence continues at coordinate 9,892 of NQII01013892.1, read as the reverse complement.
AGACATGGAACTACTTTCCCTCCGTCGTTACCAACTTTACTGGGCACACGCCAGTCAGTGGGCCGGTTAAAATATATGCTGGTTGTGACAGCGAAATTTTTCAAATGTTGATTTTATAAGTGCTCAAATAAACGTGAACGGCCTTTGTATATATTTTATCAGTGTAATTTTATTTATCATAGACGGATTTTCCTGCGTGAATAATGGAATTATTTCACATTGTTCTTCCGAGTTCTTTGTCACGAATAAAGCGCTTCGTTAACCGAGCTTCTTTGAAACCATCGATCCAATGTTTTATTTCAGTTAACGGACATCGTAGTGAAATAAACATGAACTTGCACTTCATAACACTGCAAGGCACGATATAAGCAGGAGCTCAATGGCAGGACATTGCAAGAGAACTGTTTATTTGTTCGTGTAAGTGGAAACTCTGGCCTTGAAGGAAGATTTGGTGAGGAAATTGGGGGTTTCGGGGTATAACGGAATTGGGAGGCATTCAGAAATTTACAGTCGCATTGAAACGGTATATTCTTGCCGACATTTGTGATACCTTCATTTCTATGACACAACTTTAATAATATTATAATTTTTAACAACCTTTATAAATTATTAAATTTGTTTTATATATTCCAGCTACAACTTTGCAGGCCCAAGCAGGCCCCCCAATTGAGGGGGAATCCTCAATCCAGTGGGGCTCAGGAATCCGTGGCCCCCTGGGATCTACACCCATTCATCATAGTAAAAGGCAGTTTAAATTTTTATTACAACTAAATGGTTATTATAGGCTGTTCGCGGTAAACCGAGCACTTTTGAAGCCCTGCTTAAGATCTACTTGCATGCACATTGCCTATTCTTCCACCATATGTAAAATTAACACTGTCATGGGACTCGTCACTTTATTCGTGCGTTGGTCAACTGAAACTGTGAAATTATTAGAAAAGTAAACATTTTACATATTTGTTATTTCACACACTTTTATTTACAAATAAAAAAAATCAGAAATCAAAACAAGTAATTTCAGTACTCACATATGTTTACTCAACACTTTCAAGTCAACGTTTAGACAGGGAACTACTTCCTCTCCGTCGTTACCAACTTTACTGGGCGCATGACAGCCGGTGTGCCCGTTAAAATATATGCAGTTAGTGGCAGTGGCATTTTTCAAAGGATTATCTCAAAAGTGCTCACTTTACCCGAATATCCTTTAATAATTTTAATACTAAATGTTGATGACCTAAGGGACAAGAAAGATAAGGGGGAATTACAAAACCCTCCTCCGAAAAAAAAAAACGCCCCTGCATAGATAGAGTTGAGAGATTTGGGAGGCTCTAAACAGCGAGGTCTTCAGTGCCGATGAGCGTGATATGAGGTGAGAATAGAGCAGCATCGGAATACAAGGAGGATGGGGAAAACGGGAGATCCCCGAGAAAACACGCCGGCCAGCGGCATCGTCCGGCACGATTCCCGCTTGCAAAAATTCGGGAGTGGTCCGGCCGGGGATTTAACAAGGTTCGCCTTGTTGGGAGGTGAGCAGTCTAACCTCTCTCGCCATGATGCAAGGGCCATAATATCTCCAGCGATACGGGCGTTGTAGTTTTTTTTTAACGCGCAGCCTGTTTTCGCTCAAGAAGGACACCCTCGCCAGTAGCAGGCCGCTAGCCCCCGGAAGCGCTGTGTGCGCTACCCAAGCACCGCTCTCACTTGGCATGCAAATGCCATCCATCCCGCTGCCTTCTCTCTCCCTCTCTGTCTCCTCACAAACTTTTCAATTTAATTACACCTCTCCCGCCGCGAGACACCCCTCTCTTCTACCCCCGTGCCACCCAGGCCCAGCTCCTGGGAATTACCAGTGTTACCGCACGCCTCGCCGCAAGAGAAAGGGCTGGCTCCAGAGGATCTCAGGGGTCACGCTGACGCTGGGACAGAATGCTGGCCTAATGTCGCTCCACTTAACCCATGAGCACGATGCGGGCGCGAATTAAACTTTCAGTCGTCGAGCGCCGGGAAAATTTTTTTCCTATCTTCACGACTATTGGAGAGGTGTTGCGGTAACGTGAATTTTTTTTTTTTCGTCGTACTTGCGTTAAATATTTTTTCTTAAACGCTCTTGACGGTGAAATGAGCACTTTTGGAACCAACCATCGAAAAATGTTACCGTCCCTACCTGCGTATACACACCTCAAAAAAAAAATTGTTGCACCGCCGGTATTTCTGAGTTAGTCGGTTGCTCACGCCCCAAGAGGAATTACGGTATGAAATTCACACGGTCTGTACAGAATACCACGCCAGACCGGACGAATGTCTTTATGTAATGCGCCGACTGTTCCAGCAAACATCCTTCACGTGCAAACAATTACAGGTGTTGAAAAAAAATTTTTTATGTGTATATTTTAACGGTAAAGTTGGTAACGACGGAGGGGAAATAGTTCCGCGTTTCAAAGTTGAATGAAAAGTGTCTGGTAAACATTTGTTTATAATGAAATTATTAAATTTTATTTCCGTTTCTTAAAATACTTAAAAGCGTAAGAATTATCACGTTTGTGAAGAAACTTTAACATTTGTAATAATTTCGCAGTTTCACTTGACCGTCACATGAATAGTGTATCCAGGCCCATGGCAATGATAAGTTTACGTAAGGCGGAAGGATACAATGCAATCCGATAAGTAGATCGTAAGCAGGGCCTTCATAAGTGCTCAGTTCACCATAAACAGCGTATGCAAGTGAACAACGTGCTGCGTGCTCCGAGATAATGGCGTTAACCGTTCATGCGAAAGATGCGTAGAAAATTCCTCAAATCAGTTTAGCCGCAAGGAAGAATGGGCACTGATGCATCGCTGTGTACTGTACCGGTCCTAACGTGTCCGCGATGGCTGGAGCTCGCGGTAACGCTGGCTATTTATCTTCTGTATTTTTTTAATATTCTGTGGTAACGGTAGCTTCGTCTGCTGAATTCACGCTGCAAAAGTTCGCGCAGTCGGCGGACTTCCATCTCACGTGCGCGCATGCTGCTGCATCTCGGCGTGTTTCACACCTGGCACTTCTTACGGCGCTGCTTCCATTTCCGTAATTCCCCCGAATAGAGTCGTTCAAACTCGCGAGCTCATCTCTGCAGAACTGCTGTCTGCACTCTCCTCTGAAATGGACTAAGCTCTTCAGATGCGCAGCCGTCCTTTAATGTTGTGTTATTCTTGCCATCTCGTGTGTATGTATGTATATATATTTATATATATACATATATTTATTTATAATATACTATTGAGACTTAATATTAAAATGCAAACATTATTCCTTACAAACAGAACTACCTTACAGGATTCTTGAAACCAGAATGATCTGATTTCATTCTGTATTTCTTCATGTGAGATAAAAGAAGTATAAATAATAAGTTAATAATTTTTTACGGTTACAGAATTAACAAAAATTTAATGGAAAAAAATACTGTGGACTTTAAAATATCTGTATAAGATATTAGCTTTGTTCAGACATTCCTCGTTTTCATTTATTTGATTTTTAAATTAAGCTATGTGGAAACATAAANAGCTTTGTTCAGACATTCCTCGTTTTCATTTATTTGATTTTTAAATTAAGCTATGTGGAAACATAAATAAATTAAAGTTTGAACGGACTCTGCCCCCTTAAGACTCGGCTTCAACTCTGCAGAGATTCTTCGTTTTTGCGTCATAATTTGGCNGTTTGAACGGACTCTGCCCCCTTAAGACTCGGCTTCAACTCTGCAGAGATTCTTCGTTTTTGCGTCATAATTTGGCATTCATAGTAATTACTGACAACGTACGATTATATAAATTTACATTTTACGAGTTGTTTAATATTAATTTTAATTGTGTATTATCTATTTGTTGTAAAAATTCAGTAACATATTTATGTTTTATCAATAAGTTCCTGCATTTTTACAAGCAGGAAATAATTCACAGTGAAAAATTAGATACAGAAGTATTAAAAAACTAGTAAATTGTAAATTTTCTTTTATCAAAAATTTTCATTAATACCTCTGAAACTGAAATTATGACACGAAAACGAAGCATTTCTGCATAATATGCGAAGCAAAGCCTTAAGGGAATGGTGCGCGAAAGCGGTATATTTATCTGATTTTCATCATAAGCTTTTTTCCACAGGATTTATCAAAATTTTTTTGTCACGAGAAGACACAAGTAATTATTTTGAACATATTCTTACATTATTTGGTTTTCACTGCTGCCTTTGTTATTCTTGGAAATCGGATAGAAGGTAAGGACAAAGATATTCTTCCTTATCTTCCGTCATTGCTCCGAGATTAATAAAATNTCTTGGAAATCGGATAGAAGGTAAGGACAAAGATATTCTTCCTTATCTTCCGTCATTGCTCCGAGATTAATAAAATTAGTGAATATCAAAGAACATAAGAAGGTGTTCAAAATTATTTTTTTAAATCTTGTCCTGCCAAACATTAAAAAAAATTCATAGGAAAACAAATCGTGACAAAAATGAAGTAAATATACTGTTTTTAAGCACCATTCCTCCCAAGATATTTGTGCATGCCGTACAGAGAATTATCCAATTTTCAATACTTCTGGCACAACATGGGCTGTTAGAATGATTCTCTGGTTAAAACATTTTTGGTTTATCGCCATACATATGCCTATATTATTTTCAAAGAAGATGGGAACTCCAAAAAACCCCTAGACAAAGACTTAAGGCTCTTAAAAAAACCTTTACTTTCTAGTTTTCGATAATATATTAAGATTTCGTGACATGGAATCGATTACTATTTAATATAAATGCTGTATTCTTTAAACAATAACATTCATAATAATGTTTAGTATAAATATCAAAATTTGAACTTAAAATAATGATTCGTATAAATTTAAAAAAAATTATTTAAATACAAATTTGAGTTTTAGCTTGACGCATTCTGCGTCCCTATATTTTATTCGTCAGAACACACGCTCTGGCGAAGCTCGTGGGCGTACGACCGCAATAAGGATTAAGGGTTTTGTGGACATGCCGGAAGAGGGACACCAGGAGCCTCGCAGCTGCTCAGGCACGCTACCAAAGGTTTCGGCACGTGCAACTGTTCCTGCACGTGTAGACGACATCCGGAGACAACGGAAAGCACCAGGGCGCGGACACAGCCGCATTTTGCAGCTGCCCAAGGGACACCGAGATCCCACCACCAGCTGCGCCTGTCCCGGGCTTATACCGCAATAAACCATGAGAGCTTTTAGCGGACGTGCGTGCAGAACGGGACAATAAACTTCCAGGCCAGAACCAAGGGACGA
>NQII01013891.1:0-11350 GCA_002778355.1 Clitarchus hookeri | reverse complement strand
ACTGATTTCGTGTCCTTAAATGCAAAAGAAAGTGAAAATAATAATAATTTCAGTAATACATTTATTAGCGTCACATATGGCATCAAAATATTCAAAGAGGTACCAACTTATACCAGATGTTCGAAGAAAAAAACAAATGGCCAAATTAATTATTCAGTACTTAGTACAGAGCTTTTATTAATTACATTTCAAAAGACAAAAGTACGGTCATTTCAGAAATACTGTTCCTGAATCCCGTTAGCACAGAAGCCGCTTAAAGCTGGTTCCCATCCCGCGTACAGTTATCAGTTGATATGGTTCTACGTTAAAATATATCGGTAATAACGTTAGATAATATAGTTATAAATAAATGTTATGTACATTCGATTCAGTAATAACAATGGTTACCTTTGTGACTGCAATGGACGTGCATAATTTGAATTACTAAGAATATGTGCATACATAATTACCTAATTCCGATGGACTCGGTTGATGAAGGTGTATTACTTTGTAATGAGTTTTGCATATTTACAAACGATTCATTGGAATTCACTCTCATGCCGTAACTGCTAGCAATTCTGTAAATGTACGGGGTTACTGTGTCCTTCAGACTGCGTGTGTAATATGATATCGTTTTCCGAATACTCCATAACTAAGTGTAATTATTTCGATATTTTTTTGACAATTCTCCTTAACGGGGATATAGGGGCGTAATAAGTTATTGATAAGCGTTTTGTAATGAACACTATATAAAAGATGTTATTTTAACGTTAAGGCTGTACAATACTATATAAATATCAATATGATTGAATATGGACGGAGGGAGTTATACAAAGAAAACTAAAATATTAAATGATATAATTTTATAAAGATTTAACCAGCCACGTTCTGAGTAAAGCCTAATTGGAGAGTCCCCACCTTGCTCATGATTACGGAGGCTGATTAAGATGGCGCAAGTCGACGGCAGGACACACCCAACTTCAGTGGTCTTCTCGTTCCAATGGCCCGACGACAAAAGACACCGCCCGCGGATTACAATATCCTATATCTGCTGCGCTGTCTCCGCTTTCAGGCCGGTGGAGGGGGTTGTGTGGTTGACGACTTCATAACTAATTTCAGCCATCACGGTCCGTGTCCTGAATGAATGAGTGAAGGTGTGATCAAGCAGGCTGCTCAGCTAAGGGCCTGACCACAACACTTAACAAAAGCCGTGTCATACGAATGCAGCAGAGTTATGCTGAACCTAAATGTTATTTTCGAGTCGTAATGCGGTATTTAAAGTAATCACTTGCGAATACGACTTATTGTGCTCCTCTTTAATGAAACAATGGCGCTGGATGATTGGCAGGTAAGTTGTGAAGCAGGTACGTTGCAATAGTTCATTTTACGGCACAGAACAGTTTGGTCTAGTTATTACAGGCCAACGGACTCTTATTTATCATACCATCCAGCCTTTGATGAATGTTCTCAATCAAGTCGTGCACGAAGCTCAAAACCAACGTCACCTTCTACAGACCAGTAAGCAAATAGTTCATCAACTTCACGATGAATAGTAGGATTCTCCCTATAAGAACTGTTACAAAAAAGTAACACGCTTTGAAATGTACCAAAGAGATATCCGTTACCGAAAAAGAAACCTGCAATCAATACCCTGTAAACATAAGTCATACTACAGCACCATATACTCAAACGTAAATGATAGGGTATACGAGAATAACTTCCAATATCAAATATAAATTCTTGCCAGGGATTCAAGTTACGCAGTCATTGTGTTAATAATTGTATATCTATGGGTGCAGATGAAAATTTTGGTACTGGTTTAGATACAGTCTTGACAGATTTTTCACATCGTAATGATTATTATATGTTAGAGCTGATGTGCGTTTTTCTGTCTATTTTGTATATGGTTTTTGCAGGTGTTAAATAACTGGCAGTTGATCTGCTACTACCGCAGGCGTATCGAGGCTGTATCGGGGTTGTATTTGCAGCTACGCAGAGATCTTACTCTGCTGACAACCGTTTTCAAGTTAATTTCAGCTGTTACCGAAAGAAAACCCTCCACTGCACCCAATTGGGAAGTTGAGAGAAATTGATGGGAGCTGTACCGAGAAGTATTAAGGGCTGGTGAGGGTGATATTACGTGAAGATGTTACAGCGGCGGAACGCGAGGGCAGCAGGAAACAGGAGGACCGCGAGAAAACCCCACCGGTGAATGGCAACGTCCACCACATTTACCACATGCGAAAATCTGAGTGACCCCGCCGGGAATCGAGCCCGGTTGAGGTTGGTGAGAGGCAAGCAATCTCAATACTACACCGCCACCTCCCTTCTCTATTACACTGAATAATAAACACCGCAGTTCATTCAACAATGAATCAAATACCTGCTGAGATATATTTGAAATATAGTTAATCCACGGTTACATCTACGTTCAGTATATTCCTCCGCATCATGCAAAAGAAGCATTTAGAAAATTTTACTAAAGGGACAACCCACCACATTTGTGCGCATTCAGTATAATAATATTTGGCAATAGAACAAATTTTTACTAGGCAGTACCAACACACCTACTTTGTCTCTCTTTAAATTCATATTAATTATAAATAATATATTTTAATATATAGATTATAAAAAAGTCAATATTGAATGTAACCAAATATAATAATTTTTTTGTTATCAGAATTAAAAAATGCATGTGATGTATGACATTTATGACAACCAAACACACTTCACACATAGGGTGATTTTTCAAATGTTTATTTCCAAAAGTGTGAAGAAACCATTAGTAGACAATAATTATTATCTCTCTGGAAGTTCCAACATCTACAGTTATTGTAAGCCTATGAACACCTGCAAAATAACCCTGGAATTTCCCCACTACTCCCACGCACGCTACAGGCTAGACACTGATATTAAGCAGAGCTTTTAAAAGTGCTCACTTTACCGTGAACAGCCTTTAACACTTTTAACGTACCTTCGTGCTACTAGTTTCGTAACTACCCCGTCCCTATAGGTCAAAAAATTTTAATCACAGTATGCGGTGAATATCTGTAGTGTCTTTGCTGCTTTTGAGCTGCTCTGTATACTAAGTAGCATGACGTTTTCGAGGTGATAACAACGATGACCTAAGCTGCACCGTTCCTCCCGTTGCACGATACGTGTTGGATGGATTTGGGTGGCTCTTAACATTGAGATCCGTGAGAGCCAATGAGAGTGAATTGAGGTTGAGCATGGGGCAGCGGCGGAATGCAAGGGCGAGGGAAACGGGAGATCGCCGAGAAAAACCCGCCGACCAGCGTCATCGATTCCCACATGCGAAAATCCGGGAACGTCCCCGCTGAGAATCGAACTCGGTTCGCCTAGGTGGAAGGTGAGTTGCCTGACCACTAAACTACCGTGGCCCCATGAATGTATGTGCACGTTCATTTATATAAGAAGATGGAAAGGGGGATATGTTGAGTTGCTGATGATGCGTTCACAACGTTAACAAGAAACACTTTTTTGATAAAATATTCGTAAATCGTTTGACTTTATCCGTACGTCTAATTGTTGACATTGCAACGGGAATTACAGTAGGCCTAAAGAGTTAACTTCTATTGCCAAACGGCAAAAAACAAGTACACTGTCAGATGTCTTCTAAAACAAAAATTTGATTTAACATGTGTTTCATAAAAGTTAACGTGAATGGGGGAACGCCCTAGACCAAATGTGTGCATAAAATTGACTCCTCGGTGACAAAGAAATTATCTTGGAAAATGTTTTAATTTATGATTTATAATAACGCTCGTCTCCATCGCTCTTTGGAAAAGTAACGACAGCCCTGTTTGAATATTCAAATTTGCCTTTATTGCAGAGCAAAATATGTTTGTATGATCAATGGAAATAGGCCTACTTGTATTCTATTGACTTCCGTGAGTTCACGAAAAAGTATGTTTTTCCAAAACTGTTAAAGTAGAACGTTTGTAGAATTATTTGGAGAAGTCTGAGGGAATGGAACGGGGCACAGGCGACAGGCGCTGTTCATGTTCTGTAATACCGGTCACCCAACTGCCATATTGAATTTGAGTGATCTCGACCTTCTCCCTTGACCTTGACCCTATGACTGTTCCCGTGACCTTGGATAATCTTAAACCGCCCAAAAATATAATGTAACTAAAAAAAATTATAAAATCCAAAATAATATTATAAACAATTTAATAAATTTAAAAAAATGTTATTTAAAGATTTACATGTAGGATAACAGGTAGATCGACAATGATCCCGACACGACCGGCTCTCGCCAGGTCGTCCTGAGCCCATCTGGTCAGCCATGTTAAATATTGACAACATCGACCTCGAGATAAACCTTGACCTTTGTTTAATTTAAAACCAAAAAATTCCACAAAATTTTGAAAAATTGTGAAAAATTCCGAAAAAAAATTAAAAGACGAATTATAAACTGCACATGCATAACCCGACTGCCACCAAGAATCCAGCTGACCTTGACTTTGACCCAAGACCTTGACCTTGGATGACTTTGATAGCAAGAAATTCGCAAAAATTATTTAGAAATTCCAAAAAATATATGTAAACCACTAAAAAGTATTTAATAATAAACAATGTCATTTTAAAAATAGTTTTTAAAAATAATATACATTAAAATTGTGAAAGTTTTGGTTTAGAGATGATTGAGGACTGGAACCGACCATCCACCATGATATGACGTCACCAGACCACCATATTGAATTCAAGGTACCTTGAACATGACGTTTGACCTTGACCCCGTGACCTTGTATAATACTTAACCTAAAAATCACAACATTCTCCAAACAATTAAAATAATAATAAACTTCCAAAACATTTATAGAAATTTATTTAACAATTATTATTAAGTATTTTATTTAAAAAGCTTACATTTAAAGAGGGTCCCTCAGTACCACGTCCAGCATATGATTCTCATTGGTTAATTATTTTTACTCTCTTCACCCCATAAAAGTGTTTTTATAGGTTGATTACTCCCGCTTGTTCGACCCGCAATCAATTTTTCTCATTTTTTAATTAGTCAACAGGCCTCCACCTCCCTCACCTTTGCCCATTTTGTCGTATGCAGCCATCTTGTATTTTTTCGTATGCCATTTGTTTTAATTTTCAATACCCAAGTGACGCTAGTGTGTTAATTATTGATCTCGTCGCCAGAGGAGCTGTCGATTTATGCACCATTTTGGTTGTTAACCTTGATCTTACACTAATGACATTAAACTCGAAAAATCGAGAATAATCACAGTCCGTACAATTGTCAATTACTAACTGGTCACAACAAGGGACCATACCAACTAACAATACAATAAACGACTGACAGCACACAAGACCGACTCAACCTAAAACTAACTCCACCCAAGAATAACTCCACCCAAGACTGGTTCCTGACGAGTCTGACTTTGCCCAAAACTAGCTCCTGACGAGACCAGTTCCTACCAAATAGGATAGACCAACCGACGAGACCAACCTGCCTTCCCATCCACCTATACAAACAAACGACGATTGACAATCTCGGAAAAAAAGTCTCCTAATAATAGTCTTGTAGCTAACGTCATCGCAGAAAATTTTCGCCAAATATTCGCAAAACGTTCCTACCAAAGGGCCATACTAAATTACCAAGCCAACTTACCAGACCAACTGACCCAGTAACTAGTTGCGAAACAATCCTCAAAAATATTTCCCTCATTACATTCGTTAGTCATATAGAACTCAAACGACTTTTAACGACCCGAGTAAAAAATAATACTTACATTCACACTATACCCCTGCTACTGCATGCACTCACATAAATTTGATGTAGAACAGACTCTCAATTGATTGTTTACACCACTGAATTAATAAGTCATTCAGAAAAACAGAAGATAGTGTATAAGAAATTAAACACACATTATTATAAACATAAATTTTATTTATTTACTTACTAAATACATTCTATCATTCTAATTATTTTGAACATTCCATCTTTACATTTCACAGATGATTGCTGATAATGGATAGTAGCCAATAGTATCATATGATATAACCCCAATTCTTCATTTCATCGATGATTGAAGATATCTCAACAATGTGTAAGAGATCCCCGCGTTTTTGCAGTTCAATAAAATATCTGACTCTATCAACAAGTTCATTCGGGTCTTCGGGAAATATGTAACGAGTGTTATTGATGCCTCTTACCTTATTCACACCATTTGTCGAAGGAGACTCGTTGGTGAAATGTGTGGGAACATAGAGAGAATCATCATTATTCTCATCACATACTTTATCAACACTGTCATCATAGTCATTATCAACAATGCGGTCTTCATGTTCGTCTTCACCTCCTGTTTCATCATCAATATCCAGTATACTTTTATTTGTAGGGGTCGCACAGTGATCATCAGTGTTTAGAGCCGACAACTGTTTGTTCTGATGTTTGTTGAATTTACGCGAACGCCTTGCAAGTGAACATTCCACACATACTGACTCTACCAAACATCGTAGGTCTCTCATTCCATCATTAGCATTAACTGTCCCGTCATAATTGTCTAGGAATCAGACCCCATCGGTGCAGCATTGGGTATTGACAACATCACTTGCTGGCTCTCAAAAGACAATTCCTTGCAGTTCTTGATGTGGTTATTCAATATATCACCTTGTATAAACTGCATGTGGCCATTGTCATAATACTTCATCGCGTGAAAAGGACTCTACGTACATGCAGTTCTCTCATGTCGCCGAGCACGGCCGCTTTTACTGAAGATCTTTCCACACTAGCAACACTGTCTTACGTGTTATTTTCCAGCAGTGGGAGAAGGTACATCCATAGAGGTAAGCTCTACAGTAGACTTCTTACAATCATTAGCTTGCATCATCGTCATGAAAAAACCGAAGTAATTTACACAGTGACAACATGGGTATCTACTTGGCTTAGCTATTGCTTTAAGTATATAGATATATACACTTACTAAAACATTTCATCAGTGAGGTTTAACCATTTTTATGCTTCCATTGAACAAGATATTTTATCTAGTCCTTGATCACATTACAATGTAATTATATCTTCAACAGTTTCTTTCAGATAAGACATTTGTTCAGCTTGAAATCAAGGCTACACTTAAAGCAGGTAACTGACTTCTGCCAGGCCGACCCTACACAGTCAGCACCACAATCAGTACAGTACTTAGCACCGCACACACCATAAATGACCCCTAATGACCCATAATGACTCCTATATAAGCCATAAATGACACATAATGACGCATAATGACCCTTATGTCCCAATAATGAACCATAAATAACTCCTAATGACACCTTAATGACACATATTGACCGCTGAAAGACCCATAATGACCCGCAAATGAAGAGCGTTATTGCAAATCAGGTTATATCCATATTTATAAAATGTGGGAAATGGGCAAACACCACCAGCACAATATTAATTTAACATGGTATATTTATAATTTATGACTTACTATGAACCACCATACATACTTGTTTACATAATATAAGAGTGTGGAAATGGGGTTAACATTCTAGGTATTTATGAAAACATTTTGGATGTATCTTACTTTACAGGAAAAGTTGGATATAACTTGTTCTTAACAGATCAGTGACATAGCAGAACTTATTTTGAAATTAATTATCATAAAACATATCTTGCATGGAAAACAATTACACAATATAGTAAATATAACATTAAAGGAGCAGTTAATGTCACATTTTGTGTTTGCGAGAAGAGTTATATATTAAAATTAAATAAATGTGTACAAACTTCCATCACATGCCAAGGAATAATTCCATGAATAATGTTTACACTGCAATACCACAGATAATACACAACAAATCAGTGGTTCACATTAACCTTCAAACTAACAATAGAGGTTGTAGTAGTCAGATAATGCGCGAAAGTCTAAAGCGCTCTCTCTGCAACACAAGCAAAGCAATATAGGATATAACAATATTTGCAGAGAGCATATTTATGGATATAACTCAATTTGAGCCAAACAAAATTACGTTTTGTTTCGTTAAGTATATATCTTATTTTGCACCAAATGTAAATGCACAACTTGTATGTGGTTTTAAACTGTACATAGAGATGACAACACCAATTTTTTGCAAAATTGGATATAACTTGATTTGCAATTGTGATGTTCAAAGGACACATAATAACCCATAAATGACCTAAAATGATCCCTAAATTCCCCATTATTACCAATCATGACCCATAATGACTTCTAAAAGACTCATTATCACCCATAAATTACCCCTGATAGTGGTGCTGATTGTGAAGGGTTGGTCTGGCAGGAGTGAGATGTCTACTTTAAGTGTGACCATGATTTCAAGCTAAGCGAAGAACTTGTCTGGATGAAACTGTTGAAGATATAACTGCATGGTAATATGATCAAGGAACTAGATAAAGTGTCTGGTTGAATGGAGGCATAAAAATACTTAAATCTCATTAATGAAATGTGTTAGTAGGTGTGTGTGTATATATATATATCTACTTGGCCTAGCAATTGCTTTATGTGTATGTATATATGCATATATACATATATATGCATATATACATATATATATATACACATAAAGCAATGACTAGGCCAAAAGATACACATGTTGCCACTGTGAAAAGGACTTCGGTTGTTTCCATGAAGATGATACAAGCCAAGATTGTACGAAGTCTACTGTAGACCTCGTAAACGAAAGGCCTCATGCATTTTTAACAAAGATTATTTTCTAATTAGTTTTGATCACAGATTCCTGTTGTGCAGTCCTTTTCCGCGAATTACCTGACATCCTGTATTCAATATAAAATCCTTCCAGAGGTTCGCTACTAACATGTAGCTATGCAGAAAAATCTGTCTTGAAGTTGTTGAAATATTTTTTATCCAGAATAAAATATTTCCGAAATTTTTTTTCTCTACAACTGGCAAAATTAAGAATTTAACTAATTTGCTTTACCAATGTAGGAAACTGAAATTTAATACATCACTCTACCTACGATATTAAAACTTAGCAGTAAAATAATATAGATTGCTGNAAAAATGTTTACCTATTGAGAATTTCAGTATTAAGAGTTATTTTTCCGCAACAGAATACAACATAAATGTATCTATTATTGCCGAAACATTTGCATGAAAACAGTTTATGAAAGCTTTTGTCCTATAAATGTTTACATATTTCCGAAAATTAGAGGAAAAATATTGTTTTCGTTTTGAATGGGATTATCTTTGCTGCTGAAATGTCAAGCGCTATTAATGATGATGGCGTATTGCATGTGAAACACAAAACATGCTTTGTTTTCTCAAATCCCTTTTCCACTTCTACATAAAGCTCTCGAATGAAGAAATTTATGGTACGTCCGTTTTCAAAATACAAAATATAACAGTGTTTATACGAAACAAGTTCTAATAATTTTTAACTTGTCTTATATTGCACAATAACTTGAAACCGAAGTGAGTGGTTTGGAAACAAGTTTTATCGAAGGCTATGCAGTCGTTCACAATAATAAAAGCAAAAACCATATTTGTAATTAAATTTCCGGTGTTACATGTATTAAATACCGTCTAAAAGTCATAGGCGTATTCAATATATGAATAGACCGTACTGCACATAAAAAACTCTGGTTTTCTCTTCTTTGCTGTGTGATGGATAAATATCACAACACTCTAACAGGATTAAGAATGAAACTTGGAGAGGTAACGAGTAGCTTTCAAGATTATTACCCGCAAAAGCAAGGATAATATGAACCGCGGTTAAATAATAAATTCGTTCACGTGGTCATTGCAATAGAACTTAATGTGTACTGTAACTTTGTGTGTATTTTTACAAAAGAAAGTCTTGGAAATTTAGTTGCCCCAAAAATGTTTACGTTTCGTAGGAAAACAAAGCAGTTTTCTTGTAAAAGATGCAACATTTCTTGGAATACTGCTAATTATAGGCTTGTATTGCAATTTATATACAATCTTGAGAGAGAGAAATGAACGAATCCTGTTGTCTTCTGGAAAATAACTCTGTTGTATAAATAGCAGGAGAGTGGGAAAACTTTCTAATTATACTAACAAAAGAATAGCACATTTCCAGAAACGAGGTACGAACCTGCACGCCTTTTACCAGACTCTAATATTGTATTATCAGATTATAGCATCTTTTAATTAAAGGATACATATCTGCATTACGAGGGTTATTCGGAAAGTAAGATCTGATTTCTTATAAAACATAAACCATCACAGATATTTTCAACAAACATTTTTTTAAAATTTAATTCTTTCCATGTTTGTCATTTTTTTTTTTTTTTACAAAGTTTCAATTATTTGTTTAAACATTTGTCATAACGTTCTACAAGCTTTTGTATGCCTTAGTCATAGACGTCTGCCACCTGTGAGGATAACCAGTCTGCAAAATTTTCAGAGACAATTTAGTGTAAAGTTGTTCTACCCACATTCGGAAATTCCAATGCTAAAGTTGAAATTGTGAATCACCAGTCTTCACGAATCTTTTCGTCCTCGGCTTTCACCAAATCTTTTGTGATCACTGATGGTCAGCCTGATCGCGTTTCATCGTGGACATTTACCCGTTCGTCCTTGAAAGCTCTCACCCACTTACGCACTTAGCTGTCACTCATCGCATTGGGGCCATACACTTGACTTATCTGTCGTTCAACTTCCGCTACTGAAACATTCCTTGCTGTCAAAAACCGAATCACTGACCATATTTCACAGTCGGCAGGCTGATCAATTGTTGAAAACATTTGGAACTGACACTGTTAATAGAAATCTGCAACAACACCAATGCAAATGGCGTCTTTTGGCGGGCCAGGCATGCCGGGAGTCGGTGCGCATGCGCGTTTCAATGTTCATGCGACATTCGATTAGCTACGGTGATTCGGACCTTAATTTCCGAACAACCCCCGTAATTTCAGATTAAGTAACATAATGTCATGTATTAAGAAAAATTTATGTAAGCGTTTCACAGTATTACTCTACTTCAGCACCAAGTGTCAGAATGTGGATTTCATATTCGTATTGTTGCAGTTTTATAAATGTTGCATTTCCAAAAGTTGCCTTCTTCATGTCAATTGATTTAAGAAAATAAAGAAAAACTGCAGGGACAACACTATCTACAGTTTTCATGCACTTTAAACTGCTTTGTACTAGTGTAAATGTTCATTACCTTGTCACCTGTCATCAAAGTGCTTTTTCAAGAGGTTTTCCACATCACGAAGCTTGTGGGGATTAGATGTGACGCATCGTTCTCCTTCTATTACTATACAGGACTAATCTCAACAAAACCTTTTCCCTTCTTACAGATTCCTGTCAACTGAGATACATCATATACATCAGTATCATCTTTCTTCACATTTGACGAAAACCGC
>NQII01013890.1:0-12206 GCA_002778355.1 Clitarchus hookeri | reverse complement strand
GGGGGGGGGAGGCCTCCGCTTCAGCTTCACGTGTCTGGAGATTTTCCATGCCACGTGCCTATTCGAAGGCGACAGCAAAGTGCGCTAAAGGTTGAAGGGGGTGGGGTAAGGGGGTGAGGGAAGTGAGCCAAAGGCGTGCTATAATCCTCAAAACTGTCACGCGACAACGTTATCACTACTACAAATCAGCATACTTCCCTCTGCACACGCGTGCAAGATATTTTGGTGAGGAATACAACTGCTTACTAATGAAATCTTTTGTGTCAGAAAATATCCAATCAGAACAAATTTTCCACAATATTAAATGGTAATACGTCGAGTAGATATTGAGATACGAAGTAAGCACGCAAAAATAATTTTTCGGCGACAGTTACTTCTAAAATGGCAAATTACTGAATGGAACTAAGTGTACCCAGTAGATACGCCTGCAAAACCAAAATTAATTTAAATCTTTTTAAAAGTACGAAACACACCACAGTTAAAGGACCTCCTTAGTAAATTTTTTAACGCCCCAAGGTCACGTCCGGCCATAGCATAAACAAGCTTCGGGCGTATTCTCTTTCCTCAGGATTTTAAACGGCGACTTTAGGGTTTTCATAAAGCAATCTGTTCTGAAATGATACAGTATTGTCACTATAGTTTAAAAGACTTTTTAACAGAATAATGAATATCGTAAGCAGAGGGCTACTTAGCGAATTTTGCTGAGCTTGACACTTTTCATCGACCACATTTATGTTTCAGCAACCAAATTTATGAACTGGCGACAACGTATCCGGTTTTATTCCTGTCCTGAAACAACGTTTATATTAAAATATTCCATGTATTTTTTTTTAAATTTTGGAATGGACACAGCTGCTTATAATGACACGCATATGACAACTATAGGAGGAACCTAAACCCTACAAGAATGACACCGCCACTTTGAAATGAAGGGACTACTTTAGAAAAATGTTAGGTGGCCTTCCATAGTACTGTTTGCATGTAAGCTGTGGCGGGAATTGGTTAAGAAGTTTCTGAGATGTCGTTTGGTTTTAATTTCAGGTGACATCTTTCAGCATCGCACACTAAAGGTGATATCAATACATGCATTTTGTGTTTCCAGCATGCCAAGTTCACTCTTCAAATATGATTAATTATTCCAGAAAAACAGTATGTACCAAAAATCGTAACGAGGCAACCATTTTGAAAATAGGTAGCTTCTCCACTTTAAATTAATTTATTCGTGCTGTTATAGTAGTACTCTTGGTATGTTGACTTGTGTTGGTTTAGTAGTGCGAGAAATACGAAATAAAATCATTTGATATCCGAAAAGATGCTGTCTCCCAAAATTCTAAACCTATTAAAACGGGTTATATATATATATATATATATTTTTTTTTAATTTTTTAATTTTTTTTTTTTGCCTTTCTGGATTTAGCGTAAACGCAGTGCGATGCCAAAATAACAGTTTGAGTTCAAATTGTTAGGATGGTTTCCGAGCTATGAGAAGGCAACCAAAATTTTAAATTATCTTCGTTTTAAAAATACACATCCGGCATGGTCGCAAACTATACAACATGGCGTCCTTGTTAATTATTAAAAGGTTATCAAGTTTTGTGAAAATAGGTAAATGACTTCAATAGTTTTCACGGGAGAAGCGCACACAGACACACAGTGAGGAAGGTGATCTCATATGCCTAACAACTGCAAGGAATAATAACGATTAATATGAAATATATCTGTTCCAGAATTAAAATATAACATATGTTTCCCTGATGATGTCACAAGCCTTGAAGAGATTATGGGAAAGGACAAAAGTCTCATTTTGTGGAAAGGAACACCGGTTCGGAAAGGCCTGAGTCGAAAGTTATAAACCAAAACCTTTTTCGAATGATCAGTAAAGTGTAATGTAAAAATGTAATGATATTTGTTGGTAGACATAATAATCCAACCACCTTTTTTCGTAGATGACAAAACGTGGACTGAAGATTAGGTATACCGATTTTCTCTTCTTCGCACGTTTCCAACTTCGGCTCAAGAATTGCCGACAGGACTATCAAAATCACGTGTTTCGAGAGTGACGTTACGTTTGTTCATATTTCGTTTTAACTGCAAATCAGCGCTTTACGAAAATAATAACATTTTGCCTAACTTGATCATGTAGTATTTGGTTAAAACTTATTCACAAAATTGTGAACTACCACATCAACGCACTTATTTTGATTAACGATGTGCTAACGCAGTTTCGCAATTTCTTTAGGAAGGAAAGCAGTCAAGTTATTTGACATGCAGATCGTTACTACTTAGTTGGCATGCACAGTTTACCCCACATTCACTCTATTTGATAAACCCGACCTTGGATTCGAGACGGCCGGCAAGCTAGAAGGCACCCAGAGTTCTGAGCCCCAGTCGTCAAAAATCGTTCAATATATTTGAGCGGCATCTGTGCACGAATAGCATTTAAGAAAATTTCCACGACCGAATGCTAGTTTCAGATTTCTATTTCCGCCTCTACTATAAATTTTTGAAAAAAAAACGATAAAGGGTTATTAACAAGTGTTCCACAAACAATTTCTGGTATAGGTTGTTTACGGTCGGGTAAACTGAGCTTTTTAGAAAACCCTGCTCAAGATCTACTTGTATTCACATTGCAAACTCTTCCACCATATGAAGCCTGATGACTTTATTCGTGCGCCGGCAAAGGAAAACTGTAAAATTATTACAAATAGAAATATGTTAAAATTGTTCTATTTATTATACTTATATGCATTAAAAAACAGAAAGCAAAAGAAATCATTTCAGTATTTACACACGTTAACTTAACACTTTTAACTCAACGTTAAAATATGGAACTACATTCCCTCTGTAATTACCAACTTTGCTTGGCGCATGCAAATCAGCGTGCCAGTTAAAATATACGCATGTAGGAGTAGCGACATTTTTCAAAAGTTGATTTCAAAAGAGCTCATTTTACCGTTAACAGCCTTTATGAAACTTCTGGCACAGGCTGCTTAACATAGCATAGGTACATGCATCACACATTTGTCGTTACTATTACGCCATTAAACGAGGTAAGTCGGCAAGAGAGAGAGAGAGAGAGAGAGAGAGAGAGACTGCAAGTCAGTTCAGTGCCTTGCGCGTAAAGGCGGCGAGATATTCGATGCTTGTACCTAGGGTCTCCTTGCCGCTACCATGCTTCTATGGTTCGGATACGCAAAATACGTATCTACAGCTAGACGGGCCCGAATACTCTACTTCCTCTCTAATTCAGAAATTCCTTGTTTTAGTGTCATAATTTCAGTGCAAGTTTCTATTAAAAATTTATGTCTAAAGAAATGTTTAATTTTACGAGTTGTTTGAAATTCTTGTACTTGAATTTATTACGTATTGTTTGGCAATTGTAAAAAGGCAGGAACGTATTAATATTTTAAAGTATATTATTGTACTTGTGTTAAAATTTTACCTTGATAATTACGATGTTATGCCTATACTGCAAAGTAGGGAAAATTGCTAAATTTCTATAGTAGAATTTTTTCTAAAAATTTTACTTTACAAAAAAATTAATTAACTGGAAATTAAAGAATCCTATATGGTGGACGGCACCCAGCCTGCATCCATTGATTTTAATGGGGAACCAATGTCAAAGAAATTCCTTTTCAATGCATCAATTTTATAGAAACAGTTTCAAACAAAAATCATTCTACGCGAAATTTCGGAAGGAATACTAGCACGTTAAGACTTTATTTGAGCGATTTGGGCGGCTCTTAACAACGAGGTCTTGAGAGCCTATGAGGGCGAAATGAGGTGAGAATGGAGCAGTGCCGGAATGCAAGGACACGGGAAACGGGAGAGCCCCGAGAAAACCCGCTGACCAGCGGCATCATCCGGCACGATTCCCACTTGCGAAAATCCGGGAGTGGCCCGGCCGGGGAATCAACCCGGTCCGCCTTTGTGGGAGGCGAGCAGGCTAACCGCCCAGCCACCGCGGCCCCAGCACGTTAGGAAATATTGGCAATTTTTATTTTTAATATTTTCGTTTCAAAATTTAACAATTCAATTTATATATCTATATCCATCTGAGGTAAATGGGACTATGTATATTTTACAAAGCCGTGGTTTTGACTTTGTCTTATTGTATTTTTTTTTTTTCTCTTTTCCGGGGTTGTAAAGCACCATCTCCTAGATTGAATAATAGGAGAATTAACTAGTACGAAAGGGCACTATGTGCCATCATGGTATTGAGGTAAAGATCACTCCTTTAATGTTCCACATCTTTCACACAGTGCCCTTTACCTACGATGCACAGATATCAATATTAATAAAATATGAAAATATTTGGAAAAAAATTTTTTTACGTGGGTGTGTTCTTTGAGAAAGTAGCGTTCAACATATATATATTTTTTTGTTTGAAACAGCGAGGTGGAGCGTGGGAGGCGCTCACGTCTGTGATGTTGTACTGGAGCACGTTGAGCATGTACGTGGGCAGGCAGGTGAGCAGGATGTAGAAGACCCAGCCGACACCCATGTGCATGATGGCGCACGCCCACAGGCCGCGGCAACGCAGCAGTTCTCGCCACGGCGTCGCCAGCTTCTTCTGAAACACGACACCCATCCTTGCGTCACACACTACGTACTTCACTGCAACTAGCATGCAAGTTGGTAAGGGGAGGGGGGTGCAGCAAAATATCAAAGTTTATAACTGGGGAACCTTATATTAAGCTGGGTTCGCAACAGCAACATTGAGCGTTCAAATATGTCTAGTCCATTCACGGTTACTTCCAACTTTTCCGAGGCCCTGCTAAAGATCTTCTTCCAGGATATTCCTCCGCCTCATCAAAAGAAAGCTTAACCGAATCTAGATAATTTACACAAATGGAACGGGACACAGCATTCATGCGCACTCAGTGCAATAATATTTTGTGTAAGCACTGTTTCTTACTAGGCATTACCAACACACGTATTTTCTCACTGTTATTTCATATTAATTATGAATTAAATATTATAATTTATTGATAAAATATACATAAAAGTTCTACTTGACTGAAAAGAGGTTACTTTTATGCTAAAAAAAGTTATAAAAGCATGTGATAAAATACACATTTAGGAAGCAACCAAGTACGTCATACATGGGGGTAATTTTCCAAAGGTTTGATTCAAAAGGCGTGAAGATACCGCGAAAAGACTAAATGCGCTATTTCGTGCGCAGAAGAACTAAAAGTGTGATATCTTATGTATTGGTTTCCAATGGAACTTAGCAGGCCGTGCACGTTGTTGGGATTTCCTGAAGCGTTAAACGATATAGTTATGCATTGTATCTTAAGTGAAACTTGTGAGGCGGCGAACAAACCAATTAGAACAGAGTAGTATGTGTTGTTGGCGGGAAACGGTTATTTACAGTAATGTAGATATAAAAAATATTAAAAAGGTGCGCGTGTGCACATGTTAACGATAATATTTGTTCATTAAAATAATCTTCTCTTGTAGAAAATGTCGGCTTTGAAACACACGGATCTCTCATGCATTGTTGAGATATCTTCAATCATCGATGAACTGAAGAATCGGGGTTATATCAGATGATACTGTTGGCTACTAGCCATGATCTAAAAACAGCTGAGAAATGTAAAAATGGAATGTTCAAAATAATTAGAAAGATAGAATGTATATTGTAAGTAAATACATAGAAGTGTATGTATATAGTAATGTGTGCTTAATATCTTCAACAAAACTGCACCCAAAATTTATACAGACCCTTCTGCTTCTCTGAAAGAATTATTAATTCAGTGGTATAAACAATCAATTGAGAATCCGTTTTAGATCAAATTTATGTGAGTGCATGCAGTACGAGGGCTATAGTTCGATTTGAAGTATTATGCTTTACTGGAGTCGTTTAAAATCGACTGAGTTCTACATGGCGAACGAATTAAATTAGGGGAATATTTTTGAGGAATGTTTCGCAACTAGTTGGTTGGCTTGGTCAGTTGGCTTGGTAAGTTAGTATGACCCTTTGGTATAGACAGCGAAGATTCTGCGAAGAGGTTATCTATGAGACTCGTATTGGGAGACTATTTTAGGGATTTTCCTTCATCGTTCTATCGTATATGTGGGTGGTATTGCAAGTTGGTCTTGTTGGTCGGTCTAGCCAGTTTTGCAGAACTGGTCTGGTAAGGAGTTAGTCTTGGGCTAAGTCAGTCTCGCCAGGAACCGGTCTTGGATGGAGTTCGTCTTGGGCGGAGACAGTCTTGTGCGCAGTCAGTCCTTATGTAGTATTGTTAGTCGGTATGGTCCCTTGATGTGTCCTGCTAGTAATTTACAATTGTATGGACTGCGATTTTTCTCGATTTTTTGAGTTCAGTGTCATTGGGGTAAGGTCGACAACCAAGATGGTGGCTAATTCGACAGGACCTCTGACGACTAAATCGATAATTCATACATTAGCATCGCCTATATAATGAAAACGTAAACAAATGACAAACGAAAAAATAAATATGGTGAGTGGAGTGCATTATACAGAATGAGCATTGTTGAGGGGGTAGGGGAGGGGATGGTTAATACAATGAGAAACATTGGTGGCGTGTCGAACGAGCGTGAGCAATCAACCAATAAAAACACTGTTGGGTGGCGAAGCAAACACAAGTAATCAACCAATGAGAAACATTGGTGAGCGTCAATCGTGTGCTAGACATGGTGCCGAGGGAACCTCCGCAAATGTAAATTTTTTTACATATGTCTTAAAACGTATTATTTTAATTTTAAATTTTTTTTGAATTTTTGGGGTTTAAGGTCATTTAATGTCATGGACATAGTGTCAAGGTCTAAAGTCAAGTTTAAGGTCACACGGAT
This sequence comes from Clitarchus hookeri, assembly GCA_002778355.1. Taxonomy (NCBI): domain Eukaryota; kingdom Metazoa; phylum Arthropoda; class Insecta; order Phasmatodea; family Phasmatidae; genus Clitarchus; species Clitarchus hookeri. The sequence goes on along the minus strand of NQII01013890.1, from coordinate 5,387 downwards.
TTAATATGGTGGCTAATCGGCGTCATTCCACTATCCCCTCTACACCAAAACATTCGAAATTATAATTTTTATAAATATTTTTTTATAAATTTTTCAAATCAAATTTATATATTTTTAAAATAATTTTTACCAGTTTTTATAATTATTTTGGGAATTTTTAGAAAATTTTTGCAATTTTCTTAGGTTCAAGGTTATCCGAGGTTATGGACACAAGGCCAAAGTAAAATGTCAAGGTCACCGATATCCAACATGAGATTCGTAGTCAGTAACGTAATATACTAGCCGACTTTTATGAATTTTTTGGTTTATTACAATTTTCATGGTTATTGGGATCACGGTCATTTGCATGCAACATGGTGGTCGGAGTCATCGATGTATTTTTTCCTCTGCTTTTAAACTTTTTTTTAAATTTTTTCAATTCTCTGGGATTTTTTAGAATTTTTTTGTTTCAAGGTTATCCAAGGTCGATGTCAAAGGTCAAGGTCAAAATCGTCAACATATAATATGGCTGACAAGATGGAAACTGGTCGACCTGGCGAGGGCCGGTCGTGTCGAGAGCTTAGTCGAGCCACGTGTCATCAAACCCCTGACCTCCTACATGTGCATCTTTAAATATTTTTTTATTAATTTTTTTGTATAATCTTTTAACTTTTATACATTTTTTAAAGTTTTGTATTTTTTCGGATTTTCACAATTTTTTGAGTTCAATGTTATACAAGGTTACGGGCATGGGGTCAAAGTCAAAATCATGGGGTCAAAGCCAAAGTCATGGGTCAAGGTCAAGGTCAGCCAGATCCAAGATGACGGTTGGGTGACATCACAACTTGACGGTCGGCCGGCGCCTGGCGCCTATGCTAGGTGCCAGTTTTGTCCCATTTAAAATACGTTGTCCCCGACTCGCCATATACAGTATATTCTACTGAAATATAATAATCTCATTAAATAAATTACTAAGATATTCAATGTAAAATTATTGCCAATAACTACCAAACAATGACGATCGTAGTAAAAACAATCAAATCACAAACAACGGTAAGTACGCAAAACAAGGACGGAAATATTAATACATAAATATCAGATAATAAACAATTCAATACACGTAACAAAAACCTCAGAGGATACAAAACGCAACGCAGACAACACAATTCTAGTTTTTGTGTTTTATTTCCAAAATTCCTTAAACTTTATATTTGACCTTGGGCACAGTCCATTTAAACTTTCATATGGAATCATACCTTATCGTTGCCATTAAACTTCGAAAAAAAAATAGTTTATTAAATTCCACAATTTGCTAGAAAATATAAACATTGAAAAAAAAATAATTCAAACTACGGATGACATGTTTTTCATATATGAAAAAATGGTTTCCTGTTTATGTAGGCCTACTCGACTTTGATCGGTCAAAGCTGCTTTCGTTTACTTTCACGACGATTGTAAACAGCTGATAAAGTTATGCGCTGCTTCTAAGTAACTGTAAACAGTGGCGTAGTCAGAAAATAGATGTGTTGGTAATGCTTAATAAGAAATAGCTCTCATGCAAAACGTCATTGAACTTAGTGCGCACGAATGCGTTGCGCTGTCCCTTTGGTGTTACTTTCTAGAACTTGGTTCAGTTTCGTTTGTATGAGGCGGAGAAACAGCCTGAAAGTAGAACTTCAGCAGATTTTCAGAAAAGTTGTAACTATGAATGGACTATAAGCCGAAATAAATTATTGTACGCTGTGCATCCTTACAGCCACATATAAAACCGACATAGTTATGGGCCTAATAATTTGAAATCATGATGGCGCAGTGAAACTGTTAGAAATGGAAATTTTATTCCAAGTCAGTATTTACTGTAATGCGTATAAAATAAAAATAAGCCAGTTTCAGTGTTTCCAGCGATAAGTTAAAAANTCCAAGTCAGTATTTACTGTAATGCGTATAAAATAAAAATAAGCCAGTTTCAGTGTTTCCAGCGATAAGTTAAAAACATATTACTACTTTTCTGCCAGAGTTACTTTGAAATGTCTAAAATTACGGGCAGAACTTTTTAAAGGTAAAATTAAAAGATGTTCGCTGAGACNGCCAGAGTTACTTTGAAATGTCTAAAATTACGGGCAGAACTTTTTAAAGGTAAAATTAAAAGATGTTCGCTGAGACGTGAATCAGGTTGGTTCTTCTGGAAGGTCTCCGTAATGTTGAGTGGAGGTATAAAGATATGTTCATATTTTTTTTTAAATTATGGGTACTGATAACCAATGTGTTTTAAATCGCAGGAAATCTAGCAACGTTAGCATGGAATGGGGGGGTTAAAAAATACCCCCAAGTGCAGTCGGTCAGAATAAAACCCAAGCGTTATTTTCCAAACTAACTGCATTTATTTAATTACCGCTCATGCTCATGTATTTAATTATAAATACAGTACATTGAACTATTATATGCCGTAACAGAAATACACGTCGATTATCCAACACATTAGTGTTATAAAATATGCGAAACAACTGTTTTCCGGAGAGTATAAGTCTGCTATTTCCGCTAGCAGATATTTCAGCGTGAGGTCAACTTTTCGGCGCGGCTCGTGTGGAAAACGAAAATGGTCTATGATTGGCTATTGCAGTTTCCAGCTTACTCTGTTCGGCGTGATCGGCGAGTGAATAAATCGTGTGTTTGTGGCAGACGTTTATTTCGACCTATGGAAGTATTAGTTTAGTAAACTATAGTCTTTCCACGGTTACTTCCAACTTTTCTGAAGCCTTGCTCGAGTTCTGCTTCTAAGAGATTCCTCCACCTCGTGGGGAAAGCTTATCCGAGTCTAGAAAATTACACGAAAGGGACAACGCAACGCATTCATGCGCTCTCAATGTAATGGTATTTTGCATAAGAACTTTTTCTTACTAGGCATTACCACTTTTTAAATTCATATTAATTATAAACGAAATATTGTNCACGATTCCCACTTGTGGGAATCTGGAGTGAACCGGCCGGGGATTGAACCTGGTTCGCCTTGGTGGGAGGCAATCAGTCTAGCCACCCAGCAACCGTGGCCCCTCTTCGAAAAAAGTCACTGCTCCTAACTGCATATATTTTAACGGGCGCACTGAGTGACATGCGCCCAGTAAGTTGATAACGATGGGGGGAAAGTAGTTCCATATTTAAACGTCGAATAAAAACTGTTAGGTAACCATTTGTGATAACTTAAATTATTTATTTCTCCTCCTGTTTTTTGTAATGCATCAAAGTGTAGAAATAAGCAGATTAGTATAATATTTACTTTCCTAAAAATTTTACAGTTTCACCTGACCGACGGGCGTGAATAAAGTGACGAGGCCCATAGCTATGTAAATTTTACATACGGCGGAAGAATACACAACTTGCAGACAAGTAGATCTTCAGCAGGGCTTTCAAAAGTGCTCGGTTTACCGCGAAAAGCCTATACTAGTGTTGCAAATTATAAATTTTTGGTTGCTTGCCGTTCTTAAGCTGGCTAAGAACTTGTTTCGTTAACACATTATTAGGGGCACCCGTTTTTAGCGGAAATATTTCAGGACAAGTTGTGTTCCAACACACTTTAGTTCAGAACCATGATTGGATCGTTTGAATTGTTACGTGTCTTATCTGTCTGCCCGCAAAATCACGGACGGTCAGGATCGGAGATACTTAATTCTGATTGGCTCACTGTCTGCACACAGCGACAAGCGGCCAATATTCAAATGAAGACTGTAAGTGAGCACATATGATATTGAAGTCTAGCATCCGCGTAAATATTTTCGCGAAAAACAGGTGGCACTACACATTATGAATTCAATTATTTTTCTAAAGCCACGTTTTCAAGACTTAAAGAAGAAAATTTGCTTTATCTCTGCAGGTTGGCATATATGTAATACAATTATGGTAGGATATTAAAAATGTCAAAATAATAAGTCGTGCGTGACAAATGCCTTTTTTAAACTTTTTATTAGGTGTTTCTTCGGACGTGCGAAAAATAGAGACAAATTGGTTTCGGTACTAAGTTCCAGAATAATATTTCACTTTATTCATTCGTGAAAAATCTTTAGTACTGCAACTTACGTAATTTTACGTCAGTGGACGTTACCACACGGTGACCAACTCAACAGGATATACGTTTGCCACATCGGAATCCTGCGCTAGTCCTTAGACGTGTGTCATATGAAACAAGATTTTTTGGGGAATTGTTATCACTCCTGAACGTGATCTTGACTGGTTTACCAATTAGTTCTGATAAGGTGATCCACCTTTCGGTTAGAGTTGCTGTATGTTTCGCAAAAATATGGATCTTCTGCCTCAGCAGCAACCCTGATTTACATCACAGGTTTGCTTTAAATAATACCTCCAGATTTCACATCCACAGAGCGCTGCTGAGTTTCGAGCGGTGCACCATAAGGCAGCGAAAGCGAGAACTATTTAATATAATCTCGTCTTTATTTACTTTTTACCCGCATATTTTAATCATGATTTTTATGTTATGCGTAAGGAATTCACTGCAGCAACATTTGCTCGCAATGAGGATGGGAAAAGCCCTTGGAAAAAAAACATTCGCAGTGCAATCGGGGCAGGATAGAACGCGCGACCTTCTGAATATGAGACAGGTACTGCTCGACCAGTGTTGCCAGATCAACCATCCCAAAATTCCACAGATTTCGCACGTGAATTCGACGCAGTCCCACGCACAATTATAGAATGCAACGTTGCGCGTAATCGTGTATGATTGAATATTATCAACATTTTACTACAGATATGTTTTACAACCAATGGCAATTTTTGGAGGAGTTTATATTGGCCCTTTAGAAACATAGTTTGATCTTTTTGCCAAATTTGTAAGATTTATGAACGACAACTTTCTCAAAAGAAAATGCTCTCGGGATGCAAGGATAGAGGGATTAACCAATTCAATTAATAATAAAAAGTACCATGAGTACATTNTAGAAAATGCTCTCGGGATGCAAGGATAGAGGGATTAACCAATTCAATTAATAATAAAAAGTACCATGAGTACATTTCGTGAGGAAGTTAGCTTTTTGTAAGATCTCATTCAGAGATGGGGATTAAAAACAAAATCCACATAGTCATTCATCACACGGAAAAATCCAAACAATCCAAACACCAACAGAAATGCCACCCTGTGGAATTCCACACAAATGAAACTCCGGGAAATAGGTGAAACAAAATACCTTTTCCGTTCCTCCAGTCCTCCTTACACTGGGTTTACAATATAAAAGTTAAGCGTTAAACTANTGAAACAAAATACCTTTTCCGTTCCTCCAGTCCTCCTTACACTGGGTTTACAATATAAAAGTTAAGCGTTAAACTATGAGTTAAAACGTGTGAAGGAGAAATGAGTGTGTATCATATGTGTTGGTTTCCGGTGGAACTTAGCAGGTCGTGTG
>NQII01013889.1:0-16287 GCA_002778355.1 Clitarchus hookeri | reverse complement strand
GGGGGGGGGGGTAAAGTGTCGCGTGGTGTGCTGTCAGTTGGACGTATTGTCCACCCCTGGGCTGGGTTGCCGCTTAACTGGTCCGGGTGGATTGCACCGTTCTGTAAGTTTTCCCGAACTCCGATGTTAGTGTTCCGTGGACAGAGTGATGAAGGGCCTTTAACAACAAATACTTCGGTGGCCATGCGGGTCTCAGCAGCGACGGAATACAATAGCGCTAGAAACGGGATTACACTGAGAAAGCTCATCGACGAACGGCAAGGTCCGCCACTTTTCCCGAGCACACTTCGTTACCCTAAAAGTGAATCACCTAATTCCGTTTGTCCTACTGCGTTTGTCCTATCTGCGTTTAGCCTAACTGCGATTGGACTAACTTCGTTTGGACTAACTGCGTTTACCCTAATTTCGATTAGCCTAACTGCGTTTGTCCTATCTGCGTTTAGCCTAACTTCGTTTACCCTATAATGTCAATTTTCGAAGATCCTTGACAGAAACTGCGTTTGTCCTAATTTCGTTTCACCTAACTTCGTTTAGCTTAACTGCATTTATTATCCTAAAATCTGAACATTTCATTTCGCCTTACTGCGTTTATCCTACTTCCATCCTAACTGCGAATAGCCTAATTGCTTTTATCCTAATTTCGTTTAGCCTAACTGCATTTATTATCCTAATATCTAAACCTTTCATTTCGCCTTACTGTAATTATCCTACGTTCAGCCTAACTGTGAATAGCCTAAATGCTTTTATCCTAATTCCGTTTAGCCTAACTTAGTTTACCCTAATTTCATTTAGTCTAACTGCGTTTGGCCTAACTTCGTTTATCCTAACTGCGTTTGCCATAAAACAAATTTTTCATGATGAAGTGGTTATCATTTTAGAATGAACTGTTCTTCAGTCTGATGAAAGTGTATTCCATTTAACACAAGCGGTAAAAAAATTTCAACAGTAACTTTGCTTCAAATAGCTGTTAGGATTGTTATTTAAGAGAGGGCTTGCTGTTCTATAACTTCTGTAACCACTAGTTTCTGGTTTGCCCATCATCCTTTGGCAGAAATATACACTGTCTCCTACTAGATGTTGCATTAGTATGGTTTTAATGAAATAGTTTCACTCTTTGTCAAAAGAGGTCATTTAGTACGATGTTTGTGTGATTTATGGGAGTTATAAAGCAAAGTGGCTGATAACTAGAGAGAGATTTCAGGACCCACGGAATGTTTATAAGCAGTACGTACTCCATATGTATTCATTCGTACACGAAGATGGATGATAATTAAGCTTAAAAATTATCATCAGGTGGTCAACCATGTAGAGAAAACCAACGGTATTTAACTGCATTATTTTCCGAAATATAAAAAAAAAATGGTGCCGGGAAGCATAAAATGTGTAGGCCCTAACTGGCCACGCGAGTGATATATTTTTCATAATTTTACCCGTATTCGCATATTACTGATAAGATTATTAAACCAAATCCCATGTCAACATTCTCTCTTGCACTAAGAATAATTATTGACACACACACACTTATAAATGTTTGACATTTTACGTCTTCGCAGATACTAAAGGCTACCAGCAATGAACGGCAGGTCAGTGTATCCAAATGTACAAGAATTCACGTGCATATACAGTTGGGTTTCTTTCGAGAATGTCTAGAATGATATTATGATAAAACTGTTACCGGAACATAGACAAGTTTTCAGAGGCCAATGATTATAACGTCTTTAAAAAATACAAGTACGAGATACGTGATACCTTTTCATTTTCATATGCAAATAAATTGGTTTTCGCGTTAAGAAAAATCGTTTGTCTTCTCTTAATACAAATTGAATGAATTTGTGGTGCACATTGTGTAACTACGGGTCATTTTAAACAAATGGAGTATTCACCTGTAAGCTAAGGTGATTATCTAGGATAGTATGAGCCCTTACCTATCACATTATATAAAAATGTAAAAATTCGTTGTAACAATACTATATAATAAAATGGATATACGCGTAGGTACGTATATGGTGAAAATGCCCCACGTTATTGAGCGTCAGAAATGAATATAACTGTGTTTAATTTCACATGATTTACGCCCCCACGTATAATAGGAACCACTGTAGTGAATTTGGCTATTAAGGGTAGTTGTGTGTTGTATTTGGGGTATATGCGATTATTCGGGAGTAGATGTTAATGAATAAAGTTGTCATATAGTTAACTGGTTGTATTGGAGTGACCACATTAACAAGAGATGTCATCATCAACGCTATATTTACAATACGAAAATATACCACTACTGAGCTAACTACCAAACAATAAAGTCATTCATTTATTGAGGAACGTTTAATTATTGTATTTGAAAATTTGTTGAAGAAACATAAGCAATCATGATTCATATATAAAATACATGCAGCTCAATTTCCAAAACACTCAACTTAGAATAAAATTGTAATTACAGTTGGCATTTGGCAGCGTAAGTTAGTCTTTTCACTTTAGGGAAAATAATTATTCAATGTACAAAAAATTAAACTGTCTCACTTGGTCCTACGCCATTAATTATCAAATACCTCTTATTGCCTCGGCTGCTCAGATTTACGAAAATATTAATAAGAAATCGTTAAACGTTATCAGTTGTAAACTCACAAATCAAGCGACGTTAAGATTGTTTTTATCTTTCCTAGAATTTGCTATACTCATTTGCAATTAGCCTCTTTTTTTTCGCTATGAGTGGTATGATTTCCATTTAGCAAAACATTTTATCAGTTCTATATTTTTTGCGTTATTAGCTGTCAAAGTTACAATTTTTTATGTAGTAGAAACAATAAAAACTAAACAACTTACTTTAATGATATATTGTATGTTAATAGCCTGTTTTTTTTTTAATTACGAGAAAACGTGTGCATGGTTTCTATACGAAAAATTGGAATAGGAAAGGGCTTATTTACGTCAACCAGTGTTATGCCTGTAGGCGACGGCTTACAAGCTAACTTATGACTTGACTTAAACTGTCTCCTATGTCTCACCTGTGATTCGAACCCAGAACCTCCCGCACCCCAGACCAGCAGCGCACCAAACGACTGCGCCACGGGAGGTCGGTTCTCTTCTCGTGAAATTCTCATCTCTATCACGCTTAGAAACTCGTGAAAAATTTTGCTACATTTCTTTGTGTTCAATCGCGTTATGTTTATGAATGCTGAATACGTCAATAAAGTCTTTAAATTTCACAAAAACAATTACGTTGTCATTAGACCTATTTCAGTTTAATAAGTTGTTTGGTTCTGGTTCTTCTTATTCCTAAGAAACAAAGAGCATCAAAATGGTAACTTTGACAGCGAATCATGCAATAACTATGTAACTGAAAAAACGTTTTTATGTGTGAAAGCATGCCATTCATGACGTCTACATATCGACTAAAGTTTCCCATAAAAAGGCATATAAAGAAATAAGCTGAACGGTATCATACACGAACGAAAAATGCGACCAATGCTGTGACACCAGGAAATGAGCTACCATTAGAGTCCAAATTACTTTTTAAGTGGGAATGTGAATATGGTAACATTGCGGTACATTAAATGGATTGCATCAAATAAAGCCTTGATGTTTATAACTACAAACTGCCAGATTACACAAAATACTCGAAAATAATCAACTATTCAAATTATTTATTTATTTTTATTTATCCCCTAAGTGTTGGGCTTTTAACCGATGTAAGGTAAATCTCTATGTATAAAATTAAGTGCCCGGCTGACTGACTGACTCATCAACGCACATCCCAAACCGCTGGACGCAGAAACATGACAATTTAGGGGTAGCTTGCCCATAGGGTGGAGGCACCCACTAAGATGGTGTTTTTTTTTTATTCAACCCATAAGAGGGTGAAAAGAAGTGAAATATGTTTTCGAGTTCTCCACAATAGCGCATTAACCAAATGAGATATCGACATGATTTGGCTTTAAAATATAACCTATATAAATACCCAAAAAGTTTTGTTAGGATTTTCAGAAATTCAACCCCTAAGAAGGTGAAAAGGGAGGAAATGTGTTTTTAGTGTCTCCATAATGACTCATTAACCATATGAGATATCGGTATGCTTTTTGCTTCAAAATGTTGCTATATAAATCCTTAAAAGTACGTTTCAAGGATTTTTCGAAATTCTACCCCTAAAAGAGCGAAAAAGGGTGGAATCGGTTTTTGAGGTCTCCACAATAGCTCATCAACCAAATAATATGTTGATATTCTTTTCCCTTGAAAATATTACCTACATAGATGCCTAAAGAATTACTTCTACCTTTAAGAGGTTGAAAATTGGTAAAATGTGTTTTCAAGTTCTCATTTACCAGATGAGATATTGTCATGCTTTTTTCTTTAAAATATCACCAATTAAAACGCTTATAGGATATTCAGAAATGCAACCCCTAAAAAGGTGAAAAGGGGTAAAATATATGTTTCCGAGGTGACCTCAGAAGCTTACTAAACAGGTACTAGGTCGATATTCTTTCTGCTTTAAAATATTATCTATATAAACTCATATCAGGTATATTTGAGATTTTTAGAAATTCTACCCTCAAGAAGGTAAAAAGGGCCAAATTTGGTTTTTAGGCCACCTCAATAGTTTATTAACTCTATAATGTACCGTTTTACTCTTTGCTTTCAAGGGCGGCTTATATTAATGCGTAAAAAAGAGATTTCAGAATTTAAATACAAATCCCTTCTTAGGCGAAAAAGGATAAAATTGTTTTCTCTGTTATGTATTGTATCGTCTCCATGCATGCAATTTCATACCAATATATTTCTTATAAAATTTTAATTAATAATGTATGAATAAGAAGGAAATTTCCTACTAGATTTCAAATACTTATATGCTGTTAATTTCGTACTTGGTTTTGTATTAAAATTGTAATATAGTGTCCATGCCAGCTGCACAGTAACCGATCTCTGTGTTGCAACATTTAGTTTTTGCGAACAAAACCGCCAGAATCATAAACTCGCAAAACACAACTGTCGAAATCACGTGTTATAGCAATGGCGAGAATGTTTGTTTACATTTGGTTTTCGGCCAAATCAGAGTTTTTGTTCACGTGTATATCTTCCAGTTGCATAAATAATAGAAATACTCAGAAGAAAAAACTCATTTTAGGGGCAGTTGTACGAACATGGTGTCTATTATATTGTTAACTAACACCCTGTTAGCTTAACCACTTGGTAAGATACGAACTGTGTTGTATTGCCATATTTATTTCTTTGGTTAAGTTCCAGAGTGTTAAGGGGTTTGGTGATTCATTTATGCTTATGTTAACAATGAAAGTACTGGAAATTCAGTGTTTAATACTGGAATTTGGACGATGTTGGCAAGAGCGCATCGTTTATTTATTTTTTGTTCGTAATGTTTACAAATGTATGAAGACAAACACTTTGACTTGCACTATGTCAAATAACAATAAGTGAACATAATAGATGCCCTAGAAAAAACAGAATATCATTTAAAATTAGTTTTATTTGTGGTTTTTTTGTAAGAATTCCTTTCATTACCTATGTTTCAAAATTACATTAACGATCTTGTGGTTTTCTATTTTGTTGATTATTACCCATGGTATAATTACTCCCATACAATTATATCGTAAATATGTGACGTAATCAAGTCAATATGACAAGTTTGAATACAAATGCTGATACAAGCTGCGTCGTTATAACTTTCAAAATCTGTACCACCGTTTTGTTTTATATTTTCACGAGACAAACTTTTTTCGATATTATGAAACGAGTTGTGAAAACTCACTTGCAGTATCTGAATTTGTTTACTTTAGAAACATAATGCTGCTGCAGTGCATTGGTGTTGTAAAGCTGCTCGCGAACTTTAATTAATTAAAAATATTTCCCATACAAACTTCTCACGACCTAGAAGTTGGGTTGCACCAAATTAATAATTTTGTATGTGACTTTTCGTAACTTTTTTCATTCACGTATTCTACTTAAAGAGCAACCGTATTTATAACTGAAAACTTTTATTTAATGTGCTTAAGACGTAATGTATAACAAATTGTTAGATTAGGTTAAAACCATCACTACTATAGCCTATTCACCTACCTAGACTGTATAGACATTCTCGCGATTTTTTGGTATAAATTTTAATTGAACTTATTGGATTCGATTTCTTTAAATTGCAGTTTTAACCGGTTTATAATGCGATTTGAAACTGAGTAATGCTGATATTTAAACATTATAAGCCACTGTATTCATTCTTGCACTAGTCTAGGATTAGGCACAGTAACACTTCATAATGAAAACTTGAAAATAAATAGGTTTTATGAGAAGCATGATGTAATGTACCTCATATGCGGCAAATATGTTGTACAAAGCCGCGGTGTTGTGATTTCATACACAAATAATTTACAAACTTGTTCTCCCTATAAACATTAGGCATAATCTTCGAAACGTTTTTTGTTGTTAACAAGCCTCGATGCAATTTAACGAAATTTAACTCTCACAGGATGGACACATTTTGTTGTAAACAGTGCAAAAGTTAGTACACATTTTCACTGAACTTTCCAGATTGTACATGCGAATTGTGAATTTGCTTGGTTAGGTGGGAAATATTGTTCAAAATAAAACACACTTGAACAGTTTGCTTTCTTTCTCTGTACATATATCCCCTTAGCTGCACGCGACACGGGGAACGGGCCATGTGTCTAATTGGATACTACTGTGGAAGGTTCCCTATTGGCTGAGCTGCCTGTTAGCAAGTAGGNATTGGATACTACTGTGGAAGGTTCCCTATTGGCTGAGCTGCCTGTTAGCAAGTAGGTCACCAGGCGCTGATTGGACGTACGGTGTTCCAACATATTGCTGGTTAGTGACTTGATTTTGCTTTCGTGTGCGGTTGGATTTCACGGAATTAGTGGCTTTTTCGCCTCTGTATTCTTGTCGTAATGTTCTGTGACTGCGTCTTCGACGTAAAATTGCAGTCATTACGTGTCAGCAATATATCGTTATTTGTATTTTAATGTTAAACTGTTTCACTTTAACAGTACCATTCACGACTACCGTCAACCATCCCAGTGTCACTCATTTCATTCCGTAGCGATCAATCCGTGGCATTTGAGAGGACATCCGTGTGAAAAATGTATTTGTAATGTTACGCCCTGCTGTTCGCATCCTGTGTGCCCTCCACCCTCCGCCCGGCTCACGCAGCACAAAATGACATCACCGGTACCAGGAGGAGGAACCGAGCTACCATGCAGGCCGTGATAACGCTAATTGTACTGACGCCACTCCCCTCTTTGGAAAAACAAATTACTTCATAGCTAATGCGCGAACTTTCTGGTCGTCACCTCCCTCGACACAAATCGAGGTGCAAAGAAGCTTCTGGGCCGGGCTACGTCGGCTATATAAGCCACGACGTGCCTCTGTGTCGGCAGTCTGGAATGACTGCTAGTGCAGGGTCTGGGCGCATCGTAACAACGGGCGACGGACCAGAGAACAGCGAGTACAGCGGGCGACCATTGGGACGACACGACGTGCAGCGGTGTGCAGTATACGACCGTCGGGAGATTGGAGACTGAGACCGTGTTTGCATTGACCATTTAGTATATTATGATTTTAGTATTTAGTTGTGTTCAATTCCGACGCCGTCGATAATTATTTGTTCAAAAATGGTTGCGATTTGAAGTAGTTTAGTAAGTTTGGTTACATACTAAAAATTTCATACTAAACTACCAAATGCTTCATCTTTTAATCGACTAATTCTAGACACGTGACTATTAAGAAAACCAAAAGTGCCAATTGGAACACTGCCTGAGACGGACCGATCGTACTGTAGGAAAGCAGACTTGATGCGTGAGTGGCGGACAATTGGAATGACTTTAAGGCACGGCATTGGACACAGAAAGTATATACCTGTAACTCACAAGTGGAGATTAAGTGACCGTAACTAAAGTATAAATAGTGGTAAGAACTTTAATTATGATTGAGATTAGCATAAATTTTGTACTCGCTGTTATGAATAAAAAGAGTTAAAACTAGGGATTGGCAAATGTATTTTGTAAATAAAAGTTAAGTGTATTTTCGTAACATTAAAAATAAACTACTAAATTAAAATAAATTATAAAAAATTTTAAGGTCCCCATCCTTTACGAACTTGGACACTCACTAGGCAATTTCTTAAAATATCATAAAATAACAGCGCACTCACATTCTTCGCTCGAAGACACCATCCATGGACATCCACTCATAGTTGCGCAATCAGGCAGAAAAGCGCTTGATTGTCATTTTCTGCAACAGGAAAGAGACGCCGATCTGTGAAACACCTTTTTTCCCCGTGTTCACTAACAGTTTGTAGCTGTGCTTTAGTTTTTATGTTTGCATAAGGATGAAACATATTTCAGTTCCCGAAAGTCACTCCTAATTAATGATGGTCAGCCTGCTGTGTTGGTCTGTGCTTTCTTCTTTGTGACGCCTAGCGTTATCTGTGTATACTGCCCTCGTTTGTTTGAATATGCGTACCGGTGTTTCCGTATCGTTTTATTAGAAATTACTCTCTTAATTCTTTATGCGCAATTCTCAGTGTCCTATTTACGTATGTTGAGAGCAGCTAGCTAACTTTGGCTTGTTTTTTGGCGTAGGGCTATATGATTTTTTTTCCATAATCTGGGTTGTATTCGACGTACAGCAAAGCTCTGAAACGGCGTATGTCAGAAAATAGTACAGCCAAACATTTACCCACGTTATAAGGAATGTTATAAGAACACATCAGTAATTGTAACGGTATTTTGTTTGTGGTGTAAGTAAGTTATAAAATTTTGATAAAAGCAAGTCATCCATCCAAATACGAACATGACTGAGCTCAGATTTTGTGAATTTACCGTGAATTAAAGTATAGTCTATTGGCGGTTTCTTCACCCTTTTTATTCAAACCTTTGAATAATCATCCTATGTATGACATGTTTTGTTTTCACGTATTACAATCGTTTATACATGTGTTAAGTTAACACAAAAGTACCTCATTTTTGGTTAAATTAAATTTTTACACACATTATATCTATAAATTATATTACTTAATTTATAATTAATATTCATAAACTGACTGTGGTAACGTACTTCTTGACAAACTCAAATGAAGAACACGAGCTTTTCCCCCCTCCCCATTTACCACTCTTTCTAATTGACGTAGCAGTTTCAAGGTCATGCTGGCAGCTTGGAAAAAAACATGTACATGCTGATTTCATGAAGACTAAAGACTTTTCTTACTACGACGTGTCATTAATAAGATATGGCACGAATAGATACACCAAACACGGCAATAGATATAGCATAATAAAGGTAATTGTGTCAGGTAAAATATGTTAGAATTCTTCTTGGTTTGTCGACGGTAGTAATATGAGTATGTTGTGAATCAGACTATTATGCTCAACTCTCCACCCCTCCCACTGCACCCTCGGCCTAGTAACTCACTATGTATGTGTCACCCTGAAAGCGACTACTGGTCTCAATCACGAGTCTTTAGATAAGTTTGAGGATCAATATAGTAGCAGCGTACTTTGTGAAGGCTATTTACTACTTTTACACCCCCCCTCCTCCACCCTCTCTCTCCACGAGTCAGGTACGCCGGCCTGGTGGGTCCCACCGTGGTGGAGGAGGTGAGTCACCACTATCTGACCACTGTTACGTCACCTGGCGAGCAAATGATTGGCAGCTACACGGACTGGCGTTACTGTGACCCCATCCCCTTTCTGGAGAAGTCGGCCACAGCTGGCTATTAAAGGAAACTTCTCGAAATCTCCTCCCTCGGCGCAAACCGACATTTAAAAAAAATGCCTGGGTTATGCCCTCGCAGCATGATAATTAGCAGTTTTTGTGGTAGCCATCTGGCTGAAGTGCGGCGATCGGGCTAAGTTTAGTACAGCGAGGAACATCAGCAGAGAGGACGGACGACAGCGGTGGGTGCAAGATGACGGAATATAAGTGTGTTTGGTATGGACGGACGAGAGGGTATGGTACCCGATAAGTAGATGGCTACTGTGCATGAGGGTGTTCGGAACGCTCTAGAACATTCCGACTGGTGAAATCTGGATTAAATTAAGGTAGGCCGGTATGAACATGTGATACGAACTTTACTGTAAATATTGGAACTTCCAAATAGAAACAAATAAATCATAAAATAATTTAATAGGCGTTGATACACTTTTAATTGGGACTGATATCATTTATTTTATTGCATTAATTTCTGTGAGGTGGTGAACAGTTATGTATTAGTTGTAAATCGCAAGTTGTAGCAATATTGATTGCGAGATATTTCGAGAGAATTTTTGTAGTGTTTGTAAATTGATTAGGAAATTATTAACTATTTTATTTAATTGTGACCTCCATCCCTTTAAGAATGTAGCTAAGCCCACAGACATCGAGAAATTGTAACTATTTAAGTGCTACCACTACGAAATAAGAGCATTGTTATACATTCAGACGGGACGAAAAAAAATTTATTTATAAAAATGTGTTTTGAAGAAGCGAAAAACAAGTCTGTAGAATGCACGTAGAATCAGACGACGAAACGGTACAGCGATCTGTCCACTAGCGTGTCAGATTCAACTATAATTAAACATCATTACTCAAAAAGTAACACGTTTCGCGAGAACTTAAATAATTCGTGCATGTATAATATTACGTTCATAAAAGCAACTCAGCTAACTTTTAATATTCCATGTGACACGTCAGTGAAGTGTGAAATTCACTCGACTACCCTAACAAATGTGTGGTGTTCTGTAGGCAATGTTTCCAGTCTGTATATTATGTTCGGCTACCGTCATCTGCTGCACACGCACCCATTGGCTCAGAGGAAGTGGGACGCATATAGAAGCCATTTTACAACACAAAGCCAAGACAGAACACGCATAATAACATTTCAGCATAGCGGAAACCAGTATTATGTAATTTAATGTATTAAGACTTGCGGTAGGGTTCAAAGTTCACTCCCGTCAAAAAAAGTTAATTCGTACTCGACATGAAATCCGAACAGTTTGAACATCCCTGTAAGTTGCCTGCCATAAGAAATACACCTTTATTGGCATTGAAATAAAAGATGGAAATAGCGATATAATCTAGGATCCTCAGGCTACAGCAAATTACATAAATAACCTCTTTTCAATATCAGCATCGTCCGGCACGATAACCACGTGTAAATATTAGGAAGCAACCCCGTCGAAAATAGAGCACAGTTCGCTTTGGTGGGAGGCGAGCACTCTAGCCGCTGTGCCACCGCGGCTCCTCTTTCATAACAGAAATTTTTTTTAAATGTATTATTATCTGTAGTGTCCACTTCAACGCTATCATTTCCTGTGTTAGTGCAGGAAGTAATGTAATGCATTAAGACTTTCTAAAATACAGACTCGTCAGGCGTTGATGGGATTCCAACTAGAGTACTAAAAATGAATGCGCAAACATTACTGTTATCACATGTACATCTGTTTAACAAATCATTTATATTGGAATTATCCCAAATGATCTTAAAGAAGCCAAAATAATTCCATTGTACAAAAAGAGGGGGAAATAGACTAAAAAGTTACAGGCCTGTTACCATTTTAAATTTAACATCAAAATATTTTGAAAATGTATCGAGGAAAAAATGTAAATAAAGTGTTTCGAAAATCTTTAGTAGTAAATTATATTCAGCGTGGTTTGTTTGCCGCGGCTGCCTACTGCGAGGCCGGCCGAACGAAAGGACATGGTTTTACATGTTAAATCATTTTAGGCGTGTCTCAGCTACCTTTCACTTTGTTGCTTTCAAACGAAAACACATTGTCCATCTCTGCCAGGGCCACATTCCTACAAAAAGCATTTCAGTAAAAATTGTAAAACCTTGAAAATTGCGAGTCAATTAAAATTTATAGGCTCAACCAAAACACACTCTTATAAATTTACTTCTACTAGTGATCTTGTAGCTTGATTCTTCTCTTCAATGGGCACCAACAATTTTTTTTTGTTTGAAAGTGATTCTGCCTAAGGTAGCTGAGAAACGCCTAAAATCACTTAACATTAGAATCTCTAGCCTTTCGCTCGGCCGCACTATGGGGTATTTAGCCTTAAAACCTGGCCATAAATCAAAAATGTAAACCTTTATGGATGTGGCCAACCTTCGGTCTCAAAACAGGTAGTGAATATCCCCTCCATCTGGTACCAATTCTACCCTCGCAGTGCCCAACGCTTGGCCATACTCGTATTCAGATCATAGCATTTTTTTGATTCGCACGTCTCTGTTCTCGGCACTCAATTTTTAATGAACTTTTCGTGAATATTTAAATTACTTTTCCAAGTGATTTTAGTGAAAAAACTATTATGGAAATTGAAGGAGAAGGTATGTACATCATAATTAAGTAATTTATAAGTGTAATTTCGCCAGATTATTGCCTTTTACCTAAAGTAAACCTAACCCCCTAACAAGCGTGTTATTTTTACAAGTATTTTACGAAAGTTAGTGATATCAAAGGTGTTGTACTCATTTGTACTGAACAATGTTTATAAAGTATTAAACTCTCAACATTCTTCTATCATTCTCACGAAAAAAAATTCCCCCGAGTATTCACATTATTTTTTAACGATTTATTTTCTTATTTTGCTTGTCCTAATAAAACCTTAAAAAGAATGTTGGTCTCTTTGTTTGTTATTCGACCACGCCAAATCGGCTAGATAGACTTAGATGAAATTTAACACGTACATATCCCATATTGACCTGCATTTTTTTTTGTTCCCGAAAACCAGTGTAGTTTACCAGGGAGAAATATAGAACTACTTGAATGTGGGCAAAATCTTGTAATTCTATTTGCTTACCTTTTATGCATTTTTTGTTCTAGGTTCCGAAGATTTCTTCATTACCATGCCTTCATCCCCGCGGTATTGCAGGCCAATTAGAATCCGATTTCTTAAAGAAAACACTGATGTTACCAATGAAGAAATTAAATATGTCGAAGACCAAGCGAACAATCTTCAAAAAACCAAAATCGAGGACAAACAAGTTTTTATTGAACATACTTTACTGCTCACTATGGTTGACGGAAAAGTCTGCAACGCGGCCACTCATACAGCCTCGACAATGCGGTGCTACATTTGCGGCAAAACATCAAACACATTTAATGATTTGACAATGAATAAGCCCGAAAACCCCGAGACATTCAAATTTGGTTTATCAGTTCTTCATGCCAGAATACGATTTTTTGAATTCATTTTGCATTTATCGTACAAAATAAAGGCAGAAGTGCATAAAGGCCGCATTTCGATGGCAGATGACAAGAAGAAGATAGCAGATGCGAAGGTAGCAATCCAAAAAGAATTCAAAGACAAACTGGGATTGCTTGTGGACGTGCCAAAAGCAGGATTCGGCAACACGAATGATGGCAACACGTCTCGTCGATTTTTCGCTGATCCCGAGATGGCTGCCTTGCTAACAGGAGTAGACCAAGAGCTAATCCATAGATTAAAAATAGTTTTAGAAGTGTTATCCTCGGGTTTCCAAATAGATGTAGATAAATTTTCGGAATACGCAGTTGATACTGCTAAACACTATGTCAACAATTATAATTGGCAGCCAATGTCACCGACATTACATAAAATATTAACACACGCGCCCAGTGTCATCTCACATTATATTTTACCGATTGGGCAACTATCAGAAGAAGCCGCAGAAGTCAGGAACAAACACTTTCGCCAATACCGACAAAATTACTCTCGGAAATTTTCCAGAGCAGCCTGCAATCAGGACATACTTAACAGGCTTTTGTTGACATCAGACCCGTATATAACAAGCATCCGTCCTAAATCCAACAAACCTAAGCAAGCATTCTCCAAAAATGCAATAGAATTGTTAAAACCAAGCCAATTCTCTGCATCAAGTGATTCAGAGCATAATAATGAAGATGAGGAGGAAAGTGATGAAGATGAGGAGGAAACTGATGAAGATGAGGAGGAAAGTGATGAAGATGAGGAGAAAACTGTTCAAGATGAGGATAAAACTGAGGGTCTTTTGTAAATTTCAATTTTTGTATAATTTTTGTATTGTGTTACTTTTAATTATTTTCCACAACTAAATAAACCAGTAAAATTACCTTTTTGATTTTTAATTAAAAAATATATGTGTGTCCCCTAAACCCCCTAAAATGTTTTTTTTAATAAAGTTAGAGTAACAAACTACTACGGTACACATTTTCTATCAAATATAACATAAAAATGTTTTTGGCCAGGTTTTTAGGCTTAATACCCCATAGTGGGCCGGTTCCTTGATAGGCAGTGCCATTAGCTGCAAGAGCACGGAGTCTGCAATCGAAGAATTTACACTGCACGTGCATGAGGCATTAAAAAATACTAAAAGTACTGCAGGAATATTCCTAGCCACGGCTCTTGACTATGTAACCCATGATAGAACCCAAGACAAATAAGAAGCACTTCGAAGTGTTGTAAGTAACAAATTTAAATTGTATTGCTCTCAAACAGCATAAAAATAGTTGAAAACTTAGGTATAGGATTTTCACGGCAAACGGAACATTTATGAAAGCCGTGCTCAAGTTCTACTTGTATGTTAATCGTGTATTCTTCTGCCATATGTAAAATTAACGTTTCCGTGGGCCTCATTTTTTTTATCCGCGTGTAGCTCAAGTCAAACTGTATAATTATAAGAAAAACACCTTTTTAAAATTTGCCTATTTTTTTACTTACACACACTAAAAAACAGAAATCTGATGAATTAATTTCAGCATTCAAAAATATATAGCTTACACTTTTAATTCAACGTTAAGGCTTGGCGCTTTTTTCCTTCCGTAGTTACCAACTTTACTGGGCGCATGGCAGACATTGTGCCCGTACAAGCACATGCATGTGGAGGCAATGACATTTTTCAAAGGTTTATTTAAAAAGTGCTTAATTAACCATGAACGACCTATACAAATAGCTATAACTATAAAGAAAGTTATTTTTCAGGCCCTAAAAAGTGCATAATTATTGTCATGCATCAAGGAAGTATACTAGAGCCAATTTTGTTCCTGATGTAGGTCAGTGATCTTGGGAAATGTATAACATATGAAAATGTTGTATCCTACGCATATTACAAAAGTTGTAATAAGCAGTGAGCAAAATAGCACACTATAAATGCGAATTAACCATATACCATCACACTGGTTCTTGTAGCATCAATTAAATCTCAATGCTGATAAAACTAGCCTGACTCTGTTTTTCTTGAATTAAAACCATGAAAAGTGAATGTAAAGTTGCATGGTAAAGAAATTGTAGGAGTTGAGAGTTAGATGTTTATATTGTTGAAAATTTTAACTGGGAAGATCATACAGATTAGATATTTCACAAAAAATTTTGTCAAGCAAATGTAGACTTCAAATCTCCAAGAATATTTATTATGAATATGTATATACAATCTGACATTAACTGTGAAATCATATCTTGGAGTATAAGTAAACATATTTTAAGTAAAGTGTTCATCATACAAAAAAAAAAGGTAGTCCGTATATTCGTACAGAAACATCTTCAAGCAAGCTGCCAACCTTTATTTAAAGAGCTAAGAACACCCGCAACCTCCCGTGTTTACATTTATATTTCTGTTCTATTTATCAAGAAAAATATAAGCACCGAGTATCAGTCAAGTATCCCAATACACCGCCATAACACGAGGTCTAAAGATGATATTGACATAAATTAGGTCATTTAGTGACATACCATGAAATCGGTCCAGAATTACAGTTTAAAACTTTATCATCACTTACATTTCAACCTAAAGAAAACTTGGCAATTAAAAAACCTTCCTACGTGCATTACTTGAATTTTTACTCGGTGACTTATACTGTGATGTTGATGGAATACATTCTGAACGTATTCTTTAATGTGTTAAGCATCACACCATGCAATTGTGTATGTAATTTGTAGTTAATTTATATATAACTTGTAATACGTATGCTAACTGTATAGAATTTGTAATATGTATGAACGTATAACATTTGTTGCGTGTGTAACCTCTTTCCTAGTTTGGTAATATTCGTGTAAATATAAGAGTGTGCAAATGTTGTCAATTTGTAACAAATTGTTAACGAAAAAATGACGAGTCGTTTTTAACAACTCTCTTATAAATTTACTTCTACTAGTGATCTTGTAGCTTGATTCTTCTCTTCAATGGGCACCAACAATTTTTTTTTGTTTGAAAGTGATTCTGCCTAAGGTAGCTGAGAAACGCCTAAAATCACTTAACATTAGAATCTCTAGCCTTTCGCTCGGCCGCACTATGGGGTATTTAGCCTTAAAACCTGGCCATAAATCAAAAATGTAAAC
>NQII01013888.1:5416-16675 GCA_002778355.1 Clitarchus hookeri | reverse complement strand
ACTGCCGCAGTCGTGTCCACTACACCAGACACACCACACCGACGGGCTTGTAGGCACGAGTGAGAGTGTGCATAATAGCATCAGTGTAATTGCATTAGTGTTTCTAATTTATTCAGTGTTATTAATAGCATCAGTGTATTGCATGAGGGTATTTATTCAGTGTTATTTATTCAGTGTCATCAATGTAATAATTGTCATCATGGAAGACAGTCGACACAGCCACTGCAAGGGACATTTGACACTGTACACTTGGCAATACTCTGGCTGGTACAATGGAAACATTTAGGATAAATATAATAATTTTATTGTGTATTTGTATAAGGGAAAATTGTGTTGTGTTTGGTTAATTTAATTCATGTCACTTTCATCTCATAATAATTTTTTTGTGTATATTCTGCTTCATCGTTTCGCCGCTTGGCGTCGGNAATGGAAACATTTAGGATAAATATAATAATTTTATTGTGTATTTGTATAAGGGAAAATTGTGTTGTCTTTGGTTAATTTAATTCATGTCACTTTCATCTCATAATCATTTTTTAGTGTATATTCTGCTTCATCGTTTCGCCGCTTGGCGTCGGCTGCGCTCAGGTATCGGAAGCCGGCCCCACACTTCCGCCCAGTTCTCTTTAGCACTTGAACGTATCAAGATGTGTAAGTCTCTCGCTCCGCAAAGGCCCTCGGTGCCGACATCTTAAGCTGAACTCATACTCACAGCCATAGACTTCACTTCATGAACCGGATCATTTGTTTTATTTGTTATAGTGCCGAGGGGAGAGCGACGATATTCTTATCGGAGAATTGTTAAGTGCAATCGCATTTCATATTATAAAGCTACGTGGTCGCTCACAGTTTCCGGTCCATTAAGGCCACGTGTTTCGTATTATAGTTGTGTGTGTTCCTTAAGGAGTCTCAAGGAATAAAGAACTCCACAAGCATCGTAAGTGTTTTATTTGTAATTTAATTAAGGCATGCGAGACGGCTTACAGTATTGCCATCATTTGTAACTGAGTGTTAGCTATCGTCCCCTAGGCCGTCGGCCGAAACGAACCTCATTTCATCAGCTCACCTTAGAGCTGTGGCGCCAGGCACATATTTAATACATCCTCAGCTCTGGTAACACCGCACGTCAAGTTGGCTTTCCCAATTCGGGACGGGAAATTCACTGAGCCAGTGCTTGAACACATTATTTTGACAATTCTCTCAGAAAGTTTCGCCAAACAAGAATGCAGTGCAATCGGACGATAATACTGCTGATAGAGGAGATTTACCTGATTTCAAAATCCCTCCACACGTCAGGGATACAACCATAACAGAACACCTTATCATATAATTGAGGTAACCACACTACAGCAGTGCGAGGGAGGTGCTTAAGGAGACCATAAGAGATGGAATCCAAACCAGGGGTGGTATTACCTGTAGTGGACAGACAATGGTGTAATTCCTCAACTGTAAATGCCCGGTAAAAAACCTGATGATCATGTGAAGCCTCATGAGAAATAAAAAAACGAGTGCAAAAGGTAGTATTCTCTGGAACGGTATCAGGGGCAATGCGATCCATAAAAGCAGCGATAAGTGAGAGGGGGATATGCTGCGACCGTTGTCCTCTTTACTAGCATGAGAGGCTTTAAATTTGCCCCATAATATACGAGAGGAAGTAGTATGAGTAAGTGAAGCACAAAAAGTATTCCAGCAATCCTTTTTATTTTCAGACCACAACTTTCCCGTCTATGCTTGACATTGCTTAAGACGTAGAAAATTGGCCAATGTAGCCTGACGTTTGTGTTGGTGAAGAGCATTCAAACGACGACGATTAACCTTGTCACACTATTCATCCCACCATGGAGAACCATGTTTCCTCTCACCAAAACGAAAAGGGTGAGAAGGCATAGGATGTTCAGCGGATTCCAAAAGAAAGGCATAAAAGATTTCATAAACCACATTAATGTTAAAATCTGTGATAGGAGGGTAATATGGAGTTGCTTATGACATTAAGGAAGAAATGCTGCACTAATCAGCCTGNCTGACATTAAGGAAG
This sequence comes from Clitarchus hookeri, assembly GCA_002778355.1. Taxonomy (NCBI): domain Eukaryota; kingdom Metazoa; phylum Arthropoda; class Insecta; order Phasmatodea; family Phasmatidae; genus Clitarchus; species Clitarchus hookeri. Next base: position 14,640 of record NQII01013888.1, on the reverse strand, counting down.
AAATGCTGCACCAATTAACCATTATTATTTAACAATTGGTATCGACAAAACGTAGGGGAAGGAGATGGATGAGTTAGCGAAGAAGTAAGGATAATCGGGAAGTGATCACTACCTCAGGTATCGTTATACACCGAACAGGTTAAACAGCCAGAAAGGCTTGCAGAAACAAAAGTTAAATCAATTGCAGTTGATGGGTAATGTGGTGGCCCGCGCCATGTAGGTTATGTGCTATTTGGTAGAGTAAAAGACTATGTAAGTAAAAATTCCGCCAAATGGCGACCAGATACATCCTCGAAAGGATAACCCCAAATACGATGGTGACAATTGAAATTGCCCCCCACAAGTGCACATTGTAGAAATTGGGAAAATAAAGTGGCCCAATCATGCTCTGAACACCAAAATTTTGGATGGGCATATACCGAGACGATAGTGATATGAAAGCTGTCTAGAGACGACCGAATCGCCACCACATCAATGCCATGGAAACTATCAGGATAAGTAATGTTTAAAATCTTCCCAGCATGCGTATCCCGTAAATATATAGCTGTCCCTCTGTCATCCTTAGGGTAAACGAAAGACAGAAGGGATATTATATAAAGAGGGTGGGTGCGTAAAATCCGAGTTTCAGTGAGGAGAACGTCTGTAGTATAAGCGTCCAAATAATGATGGAGGGGAAAATCTATTAGACAATAGAGATCTAGCGTATCACTGTACGGTGCAAAAATGGGGAGGAAACAAGAGTGACAAGAAATAGGAAAAGAAAAGCAGTTACACTCACCTCAAAAAGACGCATCCCCTTATTGGAGAGTTTGAATAAATGGTTGAACAAGACTCTCCTGATCAAAATTATAAGTAGAGTCGTTTTTTGATATGGTGAACATATGTTTAATTGTGTCGATCAAGAAATTCAAGTTTTCTTCATTAAGTCTAGGGACCTCACACACATCAGTGGGTGGAACCTCGTCTGGTAGTGGGTTCGGAACTGGGGAAAGAAAATTGTAGACAGCATCCACAATTGGCAACTGTTGACAGCATCCGGTTTGAATTGAGCATAATAGTCTCTAATATTAAACAAAGAGTTAACAGTGTTAGTAGTATCTAGAGGTAACGCCTTGTAGCAAACGGTATAGCCATCAGACCGCACTGTGGCCATTCGGAAGGGTCGGGTAGAGCTCTGTGTAGCAAGGGAATATGTAGTCGGGAAAACCGGAGGCAATGACGAGGGAAGAACTGATAGTGGGCCAGAGGTGGAAATTGAGCTAGTGTAGTGGATGGGGATATAATTGGATACGAAGGCTGTAGTTATGGCACTGGAAAGACCCGAAAATAAAGTTGGACCTTAGTTTTGGCATCAGCATAATACAAGTTGTAATATGCCATTACATGTTTTACCTCGTGCTCCAGTTCCTAAACTGGGCATTTAGCCTTATCATGATCCAGGTGCTGAACAGAACAGTGCATACATACAGGTTCATCTGCTGTAGGACAATCTGCTACATCATGAGGTTGGGAACAAGCTGGGCAGCGAACGCTTTTAGCACGGCAATGTTTCTGGATATGTCCAAAGTGGAAACACCGAAAACACTGCAACACAGATTGCACACGAAGATTGACTTTGAAAATTTATCTAAATATGATATCTTCAGATTGTAAGTGCTGCCCTTTAAAGGTCAGGCTAAAAAGACGGATAGGCACCCGTTCCGATACAGATCCATTAATAACATGCTAGGTTAACCTCTCAATGGAACTAACCTTGTAATCGCATTCCAGACGTTCTCGTATTTAATCTACCGACATATTGAGAGGGATGCCATACACTAAACCTTGGCGTTGGACAAGGCTAGTAAGTATAGTTACAGACACTTTCAATTTCGTCGGTAAATCTGAACCCATGAACGGCCTGGCTGCGAGACCAGAAGTAAAAGTAATTTTCAATTGAGCTGGTCCTGCTCGTATATGTAAAATATCTCGGTTGAGATGAAATTTGTGACCTAAAGAAATGGGGTGTAGATTGTCAATATTTGTGTCGTGCGAATCAACAAAAACAGCTAATGGACCTGGACTATCCCGAGGATAGCATACTTGGGGAGAGTTAACCTGACTTGCAGCATTAAAAGTATTCATCGAAGAGCCGTCAATCCCGACACAATTAGTAATTGCTAGACGACTATCATTATGAGCTTGCCTAGCTGATAATTTCCTCTTGTGCACAGTTTGTTCATCAACATCCATTGCTTACCTGCGATCAATATTTATGGATCACAAAATCCAATTTGACCACATTACCACCACCTAATCCCTGCACACTATCCACAGCAATCCACAAGTCATTCATCACTCCACAAAAACTCACAAACGAATGGGCTTGCACTTCAGCGCGAGCTTAAGTCCCCGCTCAGATGGCCTTTTGGCAGTCTCTCGCTAGACTTGCAGTAGCCATATCTTTGCCATCACCAATCTAGTCATTCTGTCTACACATTAATATTTTTAATCCTGCCTGCCTGCCTGCCTGCCTGCCTTGACTGTCTTGTCAATTCGCAAGACCCATGACTAATTATTTTAGTCTATCTAAGGTGTAACTTAGTGTATCAACATGCTGGTTTAGCCAAGGTCTTGTGAAAGTGTTTTCTTCATGCCGTTGTGTTGTGTGTAATGAACTACAAAATTTCGTCAAATAGGTACTCTGTAAACTTAAGCAGGAAAAATTACCATTATGTTACATAAAGCGAACACTCACACCCCAGTTTTATGGATACTCATGGTTCCCCAAAATTCATCTGATCAAGATGTCCATATGAGATAATACCACATTTTGATGCATTTGGATTCCCTAAATTAGAAAATTGTATCAAAACCACCCATATTGCAACTTGGGCAAGCCAAAGGTTATGTTGCTGACTGCCCAGGTTTGGCTTATGGCAGCATCGAGTCTTTTCTCGTTCAGCGAAGACTACCAACACCTTGCCCTAACTCAAGTATGCAGCCATTCTGGTTCTCAAGCTTAGGATTTACAGTTACTAGGGCCTCTGGATGCTAGGTATCTCTGGCTCTCTTCAAGGATTACGAGGTCCGGGGTCTTGGTGGGTAGCTGGAAGAGCCCAGTATGGTGCCACACAATTTAAGTCTCTGGATGTATTTTTTCTTATCATCATTTTCAACTATGATTCCTGCCTAGTCTAAGAAATTTGTGTTATATGCATATGTATATATATATATCTTGATAAATGAGAAACTGACAGTTCAGTAAAGGATTTATTTGTTTTGTGTTTTTATAATAGATCAACTGATGCCATTGACATTTACAATGTAGCAACATCAGACAACAACCCCGTGACAGTAAGAACAATTACAGAATCGTTTTTAGAATACAGAGAGACATTCCCATTGAATAGATGCCTATGGTACCCATTTCTGATGTCATTTGCAAATTTCAAGATTTACACAATCCTTGCACTTTTCCTGCATGTATTGCCAGGATCTCTCGTGGATGTAGCCCTTAGGCTGAAAGGTAAACAACCAATGTAAGTATTTATTTTAAACATTTAATTTAAAAAATTGCATGGAACCAAAAATTTTTACATGTTTTAAGGCAGTACACAGAATGTAGACATTTATTTCGTAGAATTCTGTATTTTTTCACTTTCTGATAACTGTGATTGTGGTTGCACAAATCATACATGACAGCTAACACACTTCTNAAATTCTGTATTTTTTCACTTTCTGATAACTGTGATTGTGGTTGCACAAATCATACATGACAGCTAACACACTTCTTGAGACTTTAACTTACACATAAACATAGTGGAATCTGTTAAAAATATTGTGTGTGTGTGTGTGTGTGTGNACTTCTTGAGACTTTAACTTACACATAAACATAGTGGAATCTGTTAAAAATATTGTGTGTGTGTGTGTGTGTGTGTCTGTCTGGCTGGCTGGCTGGCTGTGTGTCTGTCTGTCCGTGTGTCTGCCTGTGTGTCTGTGTGTGTGTGTGTGTGTGTGATAGATATTGGATGAATAGAGGAATACAACATTTCCCAATCTAAAATTTCAATNCTGTGTGTGTGTGTGTGTGTGTGATAGATATTGGATGAATAGAGGAATACAACATTTCCCAATCTAAAATTTCAATTTAACTCACCAGAAAAACTGCAGTTTGTAATTTTTTATAAATGCTGCATGTAACTACGTGATGTGATGAGTGTTCTTACACACCATGTAATTTTCACAGTTGTAGTGGGCTTATTCAATAATATGGTGTTTAGGTGGTCAAGTGTAGGCCAGGTAGGAGTTTGGTGGCAAAGTCAAGCACAGTGGGATCCATAGTATTACTGCGCAGAAAGTCTGTGAGCACTACCAAATGACCTGTTGACCTTGGTGTTACTTCGCTGCCATCATGTCACCACTCAACTATGGGGATAGCATTTAAGGCAGTGTGTAATTGGGCCAGCGGCATTCTGCTGCTCCCTTGCTTAGTAGAATAAGCACCCAGATTAGGGCTATCATTTAGCNGTGTAATTGGGCCAGCGGCATTCTGCTGCTCCCTTGCTTAGTAGAATAAGCACCCAGATTAGGGCTATCATTTAGCAAGCAAATCCTAAAGAAAGAGAAACAGTCTACAATGAAAGCAGCATTGCCTTTGGTTAAGAGGCATTGGTACAGAGAGAGTACTAGTCAAATTAGGAGGAAGATTTGGAAACAAAAATTGCTGTTTCTACCAGAAGCCATGGATAATTATTTTAGTACAGAAACCACATGAGGCATGCAAGTGACTGCAGCACAAATGGATGGCCGCAAGACTCAAGGCCGTGTGAAAGCCCATTTCCCTAGTCAATGCCTGGGTGTGGTCGAGGATGACTTGTCCACGTGTCTGCCACATTTGATGAGAAAAGTGAAATGTGAAATGCAATTGCCCCAGCACCAGTTAACAGCAGTTAATTAATACGTATAAGAGCACAAGTTCTCGTGGTGTTGTTGAACATTCAGTTAGTGTTTCTGGTAGGCACAAGCGATGGATTTATGAGTGAAAACTCTCTGCTCTGCATAGTACTGTTAGTCACACTGCACACCCAAAAAGTAACCAACTGAGACTTGTACAGAAAAAAAACAGGTAACACAAGCATTATGGTTCAACACTGATTAATTGGCCCTAGCCGCCACGTCGTACAACATTTTTCAATTCACAGTCTGATAAAATATGCCACACCCTTCAATACTAAAAATACGCATTTATACTGCCAGGCTGCATTGTGTCGGTGGTGGCTCGAGAGTTCCAAAGTAGGTGAAGCTCTACGAGCAGAGGGTGAGAATCAAGTTCAGAGTCAGCTGTGTGTTAAAAAAGTGTTGCTGCTAGGAGTATATCACTAGAAACTTGACGCGTAACACGAGCTGATATATACACACACGACTTTGCCTCATTTTCACGTGTCACCACGTTACACAAGGTGGGGTTTGAACCATGAACGACATGCTACCAGAGCCTACCAGCATGCCCCTAGGTAAGGGGCACCCACGGATACGCCAGCCAAGATCGTTTTTACATTTATGTAAGACGTCACTCCAACCCCCATGTGTGATAGAAGTCAGCCAAGCAGCCCAGCGGTGCGCCTGAGCTCGCGCAACCCCGCATAGCAGAGAGCCTGCTTCCGCCACTGCCCGAGAGATGGCGCCAGAGTACGGAGTTAGTACGGGCCACTGTGTATATTCCTCACAGTAATAATAAACATGTTATCTAACCTCCGAGTACTTATTTCTAGGGCAACTGTGACTTTTATCCCCCGAATATGTCAGCCCACCGGGGAAAAGGAGGAGACCGAGTCATTACGACCCAGTTGCCGAACATAAAGGAGGACTGCATTCTCTCTTAACCAGGTGCATGTACATCTCAAACACATTAGACAGCCACCCATACTATTGATTAGATATGGCAAGGTACCTGGTGCACACAAACGGTAGAGCCACTACCACTAGGAACTCAATCCACAAGGCGGCTAGTCAGCCAGCCCAGCTAATTCACTCCATACATCGTGTTGTACTGTCGCCAGAAGGAGTTATAATACTGGTTCTGGAGGTCTGCCCCCCTGTGGACCACACCCACGTCGCTTTTGGACATCTAAGGTAAACCCACTGCTCTAACTACCGCACTCTACTGTTGCCAGTTGGTGTAATTGGGTACGACTCTGGTTACCTCAGCCACGGCTGGCTTTAAACCTAGCTAGGGATCCTCATCGCCTGCTCTTCCCTAGTGTGGCTGACCTTAGTACTTTCCTGTATGCCATACCCTCATAGAAGTGGTGAAAAGTAGTGAGCTAGGAAGGCAGCTACTGCCTCAGAGTCCAATTTGAGCTGTAACCCATCACCAACCGCCCTTTGCAGTCTAACCCTCAAGGAACGAGCTCAAGCTGCCCGACAACTGGAGAGGCCCTACCTCCCAACCCCTCCACGCTCCCTATTTCAGCCACCCTTAAAGACCGCCGACGAGCCTCATCAAGTTGTAGCCTACTTCCGCCAGGGAATCCACGTACCACTGTATATATCAAACCCGTGGTTTCAGCCAAGCAGGACTAGCAGCCCTCCGTAGGCTCCCACCAGCACCACCAGCTGCAGCACCACCTCCGCCCAAAGACTAGGCACGAGTTCCAGCCAGCACCAGCAGCAACAGCGGCCGAGTTAGGAGCTACCCCGGGCTACGCCCACTCCAGGTAAACAAGTGGCTGTGTGTAAACCAGTGATGTAGCACACAGTTAAGCCTACGCAAGACTTTGCCCCAGCTTATATACCGGCCAGGGTCCGGTTAGCAGCCAATAAAGTCAGTCCAGTCTGACTGCCTGTGTCTCTGACCGACACACTAAAACCTTGCCCGACCGTGACATCGTCGTCAAGTCACCCGACATCACCCATCAATCTTCTAAAATTTGTGATGATAAAACAGATTGTTATCTTTCAAAAATTATTTTATATAATGAGATAATAAAACAGATAATTATCTTTCAAAAATTATGTCATATCATGAATTACACACATACATAAGCATAAACAAAATACAATATGTAACTATTCTACCGAGTTTAGCTGACCTCACAAAGTCAATGACATTAATAAAAACAACTGCTCATTCAAAATAACATTGTTGTATACAGATTGTTGTAGATAGAAAAAGTCTCGTAATTAACAACTCAGCAAATTGCCATATTCTATTCACTCTTAATCAAACTGTATTTTGCGTAATATCTCAAAAACAGTGTCTTTTAAAAAAATGTATGAGACGAAAATGTCAGCAACTAAATTATAACCATTAATGGTCTCTACAAATGATTGTGTGTCAGACGTTTTCTAAAGTATCAGCAAATTATTTCACTGTAAATGTTTTATTAAGTCCAGTCATCTTAAAAATTAAATAATTTTGTAGCCTCATACTTGTGTTATTTTTACATATCATTGTATATAGAGAACACTGACATTAAAATATATAACAATTTTTATTAACAATTTTACATTGCTGAAATTGTTATGTTCTGAGCCACATCAGCAGTATCTCACTCATGTAGAAGTTAGGTGCAGCAAATTTCACCTGTACCTAAATCCTGATACCTCCCAGCATGCACCTCAACAAAAGGCAAATGGCCAGTTACAAAATTTCTCGGAATGTAGTTTCCTTGCCAAGGGCATTAAATAAATGTAACAGGTTCAAGGTTTCTAGTGACGGTGCATGCGCTATAACATGGGCGATCAGCTGCAGAATTTGCATGTGTGTGCGAAAAAGTGTGTCACAAGGGTGATGAGAAAGGATAGATGAATGATGGTGAGAAGGGGGAATGCTTGCCAGATGTACAGAAGAATGCTGTAACTGTGCATGCTTCCAGCAAATACAGTATTTCTTTACACAAAGCAGTGCTTCATACAGGCTGCCCAAGAATGTGATTCATTGCCTACTAATGGTAGCAGTGCAGATACATTGGATAAAACAATTACCTTCGCACCCATTATATGAATTAAAGGAAACAATTAGTTATGTCNAGCAGTGCAGATACATTGGATAAAACAATTACCTTCGCACCCATTATATGAATTAAAGGAAACAATTAGTTATGTCCGTCATAGCAAGTGTTATTTAATCAGCTAAGGCTGTTTTAACACAGCACACACCAAAGAAAATATGGTATATTATTGAAATACTACTCATATTATACTATACTAAAATCCTGTAGGCAGACTATGAAAAAATAACATTTAGCACTCACCTAATGCTCGTATATCAGGGGGACGTATGTCCTTCAGTGCAGTGTTTTCAAACAAGATTTCATTAGAGATCACATCGCATTACCTATATCTTGAAAACCACGTACCTGGTTTAATGCTAAACAGCAAAAATGAGAAACAGAATAACTGCTGCATATAACAGCTGGCAAACAACCACTGATATTCATCATACCACAAAGTTTTAAATTTCCTAACACTGTTTGTTAGCTGCTTGACTGACCCATGTTTTTGACACTGATAGAACTGGCACAGGTCTTCCATGAACTAGCAAATATTTCTGGTCATTGTCCTTCCACCAATTAAAAGGTGTTTCTCTAATTTTATAAACAATATTGTTAATTTGATTTATATTTCATACTGCGATAAAAAGATGCATGCTTCCACGCCAGGTTTAGATGTGGGCGGATTACTGTCTGTATGTGGCTTATTCGGCTGGACTTGGAAAAACTTATGTAGCATTTGGGTATTGATCGAAACAATAAGGGCTGCCAGAATGCGTCAGCATAAAGTAAAATGTGCAGATTCCAAATGCCCACCTTGTAAAAAACCTTTTATATCACCATGTTCTTGATTTCTGGGCCCCCCGTTTTTGAGTTGAAACTGCTAGTGGTGTTCTGTGCCTCAGCAATAGAACCACATACGAAACCATTTTTGTCATGAAACTTATGAAGGAATTTTATATAATAGGTAACGGATCAGACAGTTAAAACAAAACAAAGCAAATAAACAGTAATAATAACATTTATGTGAAGTGGTGCCTTATAACGCATCCACTGCAAGCAGCCACTGCTTTGTGCCCCTCGTAATTACACTAGAATGAAGTTCCATGCCACCGTCGCTGACCGGGATGCAGCTGGATCAGAAAACTGGAGTCAGCCGGGTCCAAAAGTCTAACACATGGCCGAGCGAGTACACGCAGTCCATTCCAAATAAAACTAATTAAGCGAGTCCATGCAGGGTGAGGGTGC
>NQII01013887.1:14487-33736 GCA_002778355.1 Clitarchus hookeri | reverse complement strand
CTGGTGTATGCATATCAGCGTGAAGTATAGCGCGGCGGCTGGGGTATACATAGCTTTGTGAAGTCTAGCTGGGCGGCTAGGGTATACATAGCAGTGTGAAGTCTAGCGTGGCGGCTGGGTATACATAGCTTTGTATAGTCTAGCGTGGTGGCTGTGGTATACATAGCAGTGTGAAGTCTAGCGTGGTGGCTGGGGTATACAAAGCAGTGTGAAGTCTAGCGCTGCAGCTAAGGTATACATAGCAGTGTGAAGTCTAGCGTGGCGGCTGGGGTATACATAGCATTGTGAAGTCTAGCGCAGCGGCTGGGGTATACATAGCTTTGTGAAGTCTAGCGCGGTGGCTGTGGTATACATAGCAGTGTGAAGTCTAGCGCGGCGGCTATGGTATACATAGCTGTGTGAAGTCTAGCGCGGTAGCTAGGGTATACATAGCTTTGTGAAGTCGAGTGCGGTGCTGAATTATAACGAAACAGTTGCATCTCTCTAGCAATATAAATTATACAAACAATTAGTGTGATAAAATAACTGTCTTGTGAGCATAGTGAAGTTTTTTACGCCTAGGCTCATAAACAAATATAAAATGTAGATTTTTATTTTAATGAAGACTTATAAAAAAATTTCTAACGCCCTACTATCTGGAAGCAAATTTTGTGATAGTTACGAAAACTTTACTGTCTGAATAAGGAATTTTTTTATAAACTTGTTAACAAACCTGCCTTTACTTGAATTATATTCACAATATCGTATTCGCTGTCTCTGGATGGTTTGAANAAACTTGTTAACAAACCTGCCTTTACTTGAATTATATTCACAATATCGTATTCGCTGTCTCTGGATGGTTTGAAGTTTAGTTACAACATTTACCTCTTAAATGAACTTAAGAGGGCTCAATAAGCATAGTAACTCAAGGGAACTAATATTTCCCCAAGTTTGGTAACATCTGTGCACGCAGCTTCTCGTCTTGTTATGTGAATAGCTGAGTGCGCCAGGCACACTTATCGTTACATGCGAATATCTTATAAGTCAGANCTTCTCGTCTTGTTATGTGAATAGCTGAGTGCGCCAGGCACACTTATCGTTACATGCGAATATCTTATAAGTCAGACGCAGCACAAGTACTGCTCTAAGTATTACGTATTTGCAACTCCTTCTGTCGCAAATCAGCGAGAGACTGAAACTAATAAGATACTCTTGACANCTCTAAGTATTACGTATTTGCAACTCCTTCTGTCGCAAATCAGCGAGAGACTGAAACTAATAAGATACTCTTGACAATTTACAAAAGTTTGGTAAACGTGACAAACATTTATTCCGAAGCGATACACCTGAGAATCCTCGTTTGTACATTTACTAAAGGCCATTAACAAAAAGGTTTTCTGAAATAGGAGAGGTCGGTATTGTTAACAAATATATATTTCTTTCAATTGAAGTATTTTATGATGTTCTATAGGCGGTTTATGTCTTAGAGTATGTCTGTAATTTGCCTTAACATTTTTTCCTGAATTACTATTTTAAAATANTCTATAGGCGGTTTATGTCTTAGAGTATGTCTGTAATTTGCCTTAACATTTTTTCCTGAATTACTATTTTAAAATATAGGTATCTCAGATCACGTAACCTAGATTTCCAGACAATAATAAATTGATTGGCCTCACTGTTATAAATTTTAAGGCATTCTCAGAAAGAAATAATTCAGTCCCGTTAACCACATATTATATATATATATATATATATATAGCATTATATGACTTCAGATGATCCAGCATGCTAGGGTGCGCCTTGACATAAAAAATTAATTTAATTAATGTGAAATATTTACTTTTTATGTCCTTGTTTTATATCAAGAGGAAAAACTGTGGCATTCCTTAACCAATTAACTGCTCTTTAAATATATTTAAGAGTAAAACTAATGTAAAGTATAAACACAGGATTCGAATCCAGAGTCTTGTAAACGGAAGTCGTTAACCATGGAGTTAGTTCTCTTTAACGGATCATTNAAACACAGGATTCGAATCCAGAGTCTTGTAAACGGAAGTCGTTAACCATGGAGTTAGTTCTCTTTAACGGATCATTACGTACCTTTTTTTTGGCTAAAATCTGATAAATACGAGTGGCATTTGAACACTTTGAGGTGGGTAAACACGACGACTTACAGGTCTGTTCGTATATGAAAATTACATTCAAGAAAATGTTGGTCTCTTTGCTGACACTTGCTCACATATGCCAGGCACTACACTGCCGAGTGGACGATGTCTTAATCAAGTCACATTGTACATAATAATACATAAGTGAAATAGACACTTAGGTCGAGAACGCTAGCCGCACATGAGAGCAAAATGTCGCCTCTGGTAACCAACATAACGGAACGCCACTGGCCAATCAGCGTCTGGTATCTTACCCGTCAACAAGCAGTCGAACCAATAAGGAATCTTTTACGGGACGCAGTAGCCAATAAGACACAGAGCCCGTGCCAGAGTCTCGCTCAGCCAGTCAGAGAACGGTACCCACATCACAGAAACCAAGACGCGATCTCATATCTGTGTGTTAATCTACTCTGTGATCAAGTGTTGTTTCGTGCGAACAAAGAAGCTCAATGCGCTGTGTTCCTTTGAGTGGCTTAGAAGAAGTATTTTATTTACGAAAACTATTGTTGATATGATGTGGTATTAGTGAGATTTAGACGCCTCTTATAATTTAGATCTTGAGAGCCGATGAGGGTGAAGTGAGCTGAGTGTAGATCAGCGCCGGAATGAAAGGGTGGGGGAAACTGGAGATCTCCGAGAAAANAATTTAGATCTTGAGAGCCGATGAGGGTGAAGTGAGCTGAGTGTAGATCAGCGCCGGAATGAAAGGGTGGGGGAAACTGGAGATCTCCGAGAAAACCCACTGGTCAGCGGGATCGTCCGGCACAATTTCCACATGCGAAAATCCGGGAGTGACAGCTACGAGAATTGAACCCGTTTGCCTAGGTGGGAGGTTAGTGGTCTGACCACTACACCACGGCCCCAGTGAAAACGAAAATACTCTCTAGTGATAACCAGACTTTGAATGCTGAGAAACTCTTCTATGGAGACTATAAACTAATTTATGTATTCGCTACAGTAAAAACTTTTTGGCAGGGTGGATTCCAATAAAATAATTTTTTCCCTAGTGTGCTTACAGCGCACGTCACCAGCAGATCTAGAAGTGCTGCGGTTTTTTTGTCGGTGCAGTGAACCACACAAGTCAGGCTCTTTCACTCGCTGTCGATATGATTTAATTGTGCCGGCGACGACTCGCAGCGGACTCCATGGCGACCAGGACCACCGCAATGGAGTCTACCCGCTTCGCCACTCGCCGTTAATGCGGCAATAAAAGGAATTGATGGCATGCGGCGCTGGTGCGGTGCCAGAACGGCGTCGAGACGAACACAGACCCTGCCCCTGGACGAGCGTTCGTGTCGCCGCGCAGCTTACACTGACCTGCACTCACGATCCCCACCTACCACCTGCGTGCCAACTAGCCTCTACTGCTTTGGAAGGAGACGAAACTCAGGTCCATTCACCGTTACTTCAAACTTTTCCGAAGCCATGCTTAAGTTATACTTCCATGGTATTACTCCGCCTCATGCAGACAGAGCTTACTTAACGTAGTATAGAATATCACACCAAAGGGACAGCGAACCGCATTCGTGTGCACTCACTGTAATAACCTAAAAGGTTATTGTAATAACCTTTTAGGTTATTACAATATTAGGCAAGAATAATCAAATTGCCACTCACGTCATCAATGGGAAGGTTTTCCAGAGGTTTGATTTTTAAAAATGCGAAGAAATCGCAAATAGACAATAAAGGCCCCTGCACAATAGAAAACTTTAGCATTTGAATTTACAGTTCCTTTCCTTTGGCAATACAACCGATACAAAACACAAATTGTACCTAAAGTCAACATGAAGGTCGATTCTGCTATCCTCGTCAAAGTGTGCATCTTGTTATGTAAATAATTATGTATCATACAGGAATTCGTTTTACGTTTTTTTTTTTATTGGTAAGCATCAATATTACATTGTAATTTTAAACAAATAAATGGGCTTTTTTACTTTCCTTGTAAGTTTTAGTTAATTGATTCTTTTCACTGTACATTTGTCAGCCATTTTTTTTATTAAGACGAGTTTAGTTTAATATACCAAGGTGAAAATTGCCCTAGAAGTAAACAAATTCATTACATTTAACCTTCGATAGAATTTCGGCAAAATGTTTTCCCAATTTGGACTTCAATGCCATATTCCACAATCATGTTTTATTCCATTATTTGAAAAAGGTTTGTGTAAGAACCACATATGGGAACCCAATATTCTATATTTCTAACTTATTTTGCCAACTATAACTCAGGTTAAGTGGTCTACATCATATACACAACATATTAATTAAGTATCAACTATATGTAACAATCGATACTCGGGTACTGGCATACAGAATCTATTTCAAAATAGGTACTGATGTTTTTGCCAACACATTTTTATTCGTCCAAGAGAAAATAATATTTATATTTACTAGTATATCTTGAAAATAATGTGTTGGCAATAACATCAATACCTATTTTAAAAGAGATTCAGGATATCCCTACCCGAATACCCATTGATAATTATCCTTGATATTTAATCAACAGCTTCCTTAATATAGATCATATAACATGTGATTTATTTGGCAAAGTTAATTAGGAGAATATAAATTTCGGCTCCAAAATTCAGATATGTTCGGCTTTTGGGTGCTATATTTTGAATACTATAATAATATGACTAAAAATATTTACATTTATGTGATCATAATGTACTTCTCCCTCAGTTAATGAAATAAAAAATTATCGTGAAATATGTCTTTAAGAGGTAGGTATGCAAGTTTCTCGTTTTCATAAAAAAATTTGATTAATATTTATGTAGCAGGAAATAAACACAAAAAAAGAAATATAATGTCGCCATAATTTAAATAACCTGCTTATCAAAGTGTCATATAAGGAAGTGGTGTATAGACATACATTTGTTTGCAGGGCACGCGATTTTTCTGTTTCTGGTGATGATGGAGTGTTTGAAGTGTCACCGTCTGTGTGAGTGTGATTTGTACAACATTCTGATGTTTCAGTGAATAGTGTGTAAATAGTGAACATATAGTGATTGCTACAGCAATGGTGATTTTCTGGTTAGAGCGACAAAGAACGTTTCGTGTTCTCTGTAAAAAATGTTACCAGTTAGCTAATCAAAGTGTAATGGAAGTTCCTGATCGCCTCTGTACGAAGGTGGGAAAACCAATACACTAGTGGCTGTCTCTTGAACAAATGCGCATAAGCTAACATGGAAGTATGGGAAAAAAAACTTGGTCATTCATGTTTTCTCAAGAGTATATCATGAGGCGGCAAATTTAACAACTATTTCTTAGAGTTTAAAAGCTGTGGGGAAAACGGGTAGGTCGCATATTTGACGTGTGTGGAGTTCAGTTCTATTTATCGTCGTTGTGTGTCACTTTACGTATTTCAACTGTTTAATCTCACGTGATATCTGAGTTCAAGTATTGCAATCATGTAAGTTACGTAGGCAACGTTCTTGCAACCAGTGAACCACGCGTTGTTTGCTCGATGATATTAGTATTAACCATTGATGTCAAAGAGGTTTAGAAAACTCCGCAAATTAGAACAGCCACAGAGAACACTGTGTACAGTACCATTCAAGTGCAACGCGTCAACAATCATAGACACTGTCCCGGTGCATATTTCCGTAAAATACTGCTTCAATAAACAAACACTCTTTACAGACGGAACCGGATGTTGGTCGTTCTCGGGACGACATGCGTTCCTTGCCGCCTGACCGAACTACACTTGTATCTATATAGTTTTTTTCTATCCCCATAAAAGCAAATCAAATTATGGTGTAGTTATTAAGGCTTGGCAGAAACTCTTCTTTTTTGTGTCGTAATTTCAGTTTCACAGGTATGATTGGAAATGCCTGAGTATAGAAAATTTACAATTTACTAGTTGTTTTATACTTTTGTATGTAATTTCCACGGCGTGTTATTTCCGCCTTGCAAAAAGGCAGAAACTTATTGATAAAACATAACTATTTTCGTGACTTTATACATGAAGCAGGTAAAACACAATTAAAACTACGCACAAAAATATTAAACAACTAGTAAACTGTAAATTTTCTATAACGGTTCTTTGTTAGTTATTGATATGAATCCGAAATAACCACTCGAAAACGAAGAATTTGTGCAGAAGGAGTAAAGTAGAACCGTGCCAAGTGTTCGCCAAGAAACAGAATATTCAGCCATACAGAAGAGGGACAGTCGCGAACTACAGCCACACACTAGCAAAATGACCGCGCTGGCCAGAAACATGGCGGAAGTGTTAGGTTTCATCATACACGAGACTGCAGGCTGAAAAATCCCACTCGCGCGTGAGCTTAACTCTCTTTGGAAGACAACAAGCAACGTGTGGTTACTTACTCTCTAGCCGCACAAAGGCGCAACGAGCGTACATCCGCGTTTACACTCCCAACCTATGACGGGACAGGAATATAGCGCTGAAAACGAGGAGGAAATTTGCGCTACCTTCAATATCTATATATGTAAATCTACCGTTTTTCTCCCGAAAAATTCCGCGACTAGTTGTAATCCAAAACCCTTCAGTCCTGATCCACGTTGGTCATTGGATACTTTAGTTGCCCTTCTTATGTCTCTGATAGCAAGTCACGGACTTTTATTATCGGAGTAAGTTAATTGGGATTTGGCCTGGCGAGGCATGAAAAAATGTATTCTCACAAAGACACAATGACAAGAAATATGATTGTAGGGAGCATGTAGACAATGTTAGCATATACTGTGTTACTAATGTCAACATAACTGTCTGTTGTANAGAAATGTATTCTCACAAAGACACAATGACAAAAAAATATGATTGTAGGGAGCATGTAGACAATGTTAGCATATACTGTGTTACTAATGTCAACATAACTGTCTGTTGTATTCCTGTCTGTGAGCGTATATGCTACTGTACATATGGTTGCTACAGCAGATCACTGCGCTCCTATTACAAACAGATAGTACATCCAACAGTACAACTTCTACAATACGTGGATTAATACCACAATAGCCAGGATTGTAAGAACATAAAATAATATTAATTTGCTGCTACCCTCAAATACGNAGCCAGGATTGTAAGAACATAAAATAATATTAATTTGCTGCTACCCTCAAATACGATTGCATAGCTATTTGGTACTAGCAAATGAACATTCTCTTGTGTTATTACGATTAAGATTGTCGTGGAAATATGTAAATATTGTTGAAATTGTTCTCCACTTCAGCAACTATATGCTTAGTAGCAAATGTAACCACAGACAGGAACATAACAAACAGTTATGATGGTATTACTACGATAACAATATTCATTTGGTTCTAACAACACACATGTTGGCCAGAAGCTAGCCGGTTAATATGGAAAGGTTATAATGGACAGTCATGTCCCTATTAACCGGACAGATGTTTCCTACAAGCATGTTTCTTTTCCCAGTGTAGGTGGTCGATAAGCCAAGGACATTTATAAGTCTGCACGTATAGTATTTAAGTATAAGCCTGTGCACGTAAATATTTTCCCGAACAACAAGGTGGTCGTATTTATTCATTATTCTTTACTTTCGATATAAACCGTGTTGTGGAAATTAGAGGATATACTAAAGACGTGTTCGTTCCAGGAGCCACGTGAACTCCACGTGCTGTGTATGTGAAGTTCCGTTGCGGCACGGAGACGGGTTTTCCTCGTCGGAAGACGTGTGGTTTAATGACCCTACCTCGTGGCGACATCACACCGAAATTGTGTCGCCTCGGACTGACACAGGCGAAAGCGCCCTGTCGCAATACCAACCGCTATCAATCTGCGCCAGCTCGCCAGTGCTGCCAACTTCTCCGGGAGAATGCCTCTCAACACTTTCATGCCCGTTGCAGACAATCGTCAACATGTTGCACAAGAAGTTTACCTTTGACCAGCACTGTACCCTGAGAGGCTCAGTATCCAATAATCTTCCCTGTGGGTAACTGGTTCCTGAACCATGCTACTGCGCTGCATTATCATGTCTGTTATTGGCTGTTATAACAAAACATGTTCTTTGCCAGCTAGGTAGAGCAATCAAAAAATGTATAGTTTTGNATGTCTGTTATTGGCTGTTATAACAAAACATGTTCTTTGCCAGCTAGGTAGAGCAATCAAAAAATGTATAGTTTTGCAAACCCAGTAACTATTGGATAGGATTGGAAAGAGCTTAATAACATTTCCCGGTGGTATGTCCGAAGGCATATCAGCGGACGGCTTACAAACTAACTTATGAGCTAACTTATACTAACACCCATGACTTGCCTCAGAATGGAACTCAGAACCTCCTGCACAGCAGACCGATGGCGCATCAACCGACTGCGCCACAGGAGTTCGTTACAAGAAATGTATGTGGGAATGAAAGGGCTAACACTTTGAGTGCGATACACACACACTAACAATTAAGACNATGTCTGTTATTGGCTGTTATAACAAAACATGTTCTTTGCCAGCTAGGTAGAGCAATCAAAAAATGTATAGTTTTGTAAACCCAGTAACTATTGGATAGGATTGGAAATAGCTTAATAATATTTCCCGGTGGTATGTCCGAAGGCATATCAGCGGACGGCTTACAAACTAACTTATGAGCTAACTTATACTAACACCCATGACTTGCCTCAGAATGGAACTCAGAACCTCCTGCACAGCAGACCGACGGCGCATCAACCGACTGCGCCACAGGAAGTCGTTACAAGAAATGTATGTGGGAATGAAAGGGCTAACACTTTGAGTGCGATACACACACACTAACAATTAAGACNTTCGTTACAAGAAATGTATGTGGGAATGAAAGGGCTAACACTTTGAGTGCGATACACACACACTAACAATTAAGACGAAGAACTGGCATTGAGGTCATGAGAGCCGATGAGTGTGAAGATAGGTGAGCATTGAGCGGTTCCGGAATGCAATAGTGGGGAAACGGGAGATCCCCGAGAAAACTCGCAGACCAGCGGCATCGTCCGGCATGATTCCCAAATGAAAAAATCCGGGGGTGACGCGGCCGGGGATCGAACCCGGTTCGCGTGGGTAGAANCGTCCGGCATGATTCCCAAATGAAAAAATCCGGGGGTGACGCGGCCGGGGATCGAACCCGGTTCGCGTGGGTAGAAGGTGAGTAATCTAACCACTACACCACCGCGGCCCCTCGACAAGCTATAAGGGAAGACCTTTATCCATAACTGCATGACCATCAGTTCAGCTTGTCTCCGCGTTCCCATCTACAACCGTCATATGTGTTTACGCAGCTTACAACGTTCATTACTGGCCGAATCTCAGCAGATATAATACCGAGTTGGATGTGTCCCAATCAAATGTTACTTCTTACGTAGCTCATTTGAGTAAAACATTTTCCTTTATTTTATTTTTACTTCCCAAAAACACTAAAATTATTGTTTTGACAAACCATAATACCAAAAATATGCTCCCCCCCCCCAAACCACCGTTGTGTAAGGAAATAGTTCTTTAAGTAATATTTACAAGTTTAACAGTTTTTCGTACAAATAAAAAACAAATTTTTTGTAAAAAAAAATTTTACAAAACTTAATTTCAGCTTTTCCATTTTTTTTCATCAAAATCTAGAAAAAAAATTGCTTTTTAAAAAATTTGACATTATGACTTGTCCCATAGGGTTTCCCAAAATCACAACAGGTGCAATAATCTGTAGATTGTTCCTTAACCCCTTAACATACTATCTCGAGTATATGCGTTCACGTATGATATGTTGCAAAGTAGGTAACGTAATGGTCGGTGCTGTACAAGGCCAGAAGCTAGCGCCAATGCAGACAGCGTGTTTCCCTGGTTCTCTGTATTGGCTGCTGCAGGCGCACCAACATTCATTATTTGTTGTTGCCAGAAGCCACGGGCCGATAGAAACTATTTATTATGTTCCACCATATCAGATATTACGAGGAATACTCAGGTACATGTCAGACCAACAATCTCCTCTTTTGCAACACCTGTAACTAAAATTTATTGTGTAAGTTAAGGATCTAACACAGGCCCCAGTCCGATTGCTGGTAACTCCTTAATAGAATGTTCACGGTAAAGTGAGCACTTTTGGAGCCCTAGTTACTATTCCCGCTCAGCCATTTTGTACCGTTTAACAACCTTTTTAAAATAAATATTACCATATAAGTAATAAACATAGTGTGAATATTCCCCCGCACTCGGAAATTAACATCTGCGGCTACAATGAAATATTTATTGAGTATTATTTTTAATGAGAGGGCTTTCAAAAGTGCTCACTTTACCGTGAATANACGGCTACAATGAAATATTTATTGAGTATTATTTTTAATGAGAGGGCTTTCAAAAGTGCTCACTTTACCGTGAATATCCTTATAGTGTTCTTTTACTATGTCTCGTCGCCATTCAGCGGCACTCAAAACATTAAATAAAAATTCGTTATCAACACACAAAGTGTAAATTACTCAAGTATGAAAATTGGCAACCAGGCCATCTAGTGAAATGACTACAAGTGGTGAGAGAATGAGGAGGTTGGCAGTCGTGGGACGGCCACACAAGTCATGTTCAGTTTCTGCACGTCTTGGGCCGGCATTTGTCAGCGCTATCTACCTCCCGAGCAGCGCACTTCATCACAACTAGAAGTGACGTGAGACGGCTACCATAGCCTCACATCACCCTGATACTTCCAGCCACAGGTAATTATGATATACCGCGTGGAGACACCGCAGGCCAGCTCTATACGCTAGTCACCCTATGTGTACCATTGTAAGAACACGCTGTTGTCTTTACTCTTATTAAAAAAACTATGAAATATTTCTATATAAATCTATTTTAAGGAAAGAAATGACAGTCTATATATTGCCCGTTCATNTTAAAAAAACTATGAAATATTTCTATATAAATCTATTTTAAGGAAAGAAATGACAGTCTATATATTGCCCGTTCATTAATTTGGTTATCGTAACACAAATTGTGCCGTTGAAAGTCTCAAAGTCAGTAAACATCGCTTTTAAGTAGCTCTCTCTTTACAATATATTAAAAATGCCATATTCTTATTCATGAAATTCGATTTTATGAAAATATCTCAGTTTATCATAGCAGAACTACAGTAGGAAATGTTTTAAGCGGGCCGTATCTCTGTAAGCGGGCAGTATCTATTACAACTATNATCATAGCAGAACTACAGTAGGAAATGTTTTAAGCGGGCCGTATCTCTGTAAGCGGGCAGTATCTATTACAACTATCAAATCTGTCCACACACGACTTCTTTTGTCTGCCAATTTGCAATATACAATACGTGATATATAATATATAACAAATCAATAAATCTATTTTATATCTCGGGAACAAAGAAACAAATTCCCACCAAATTTTCTCACAAGTAGTACTGTAATAGGACATGCAAACTTTCATAATTTAAGTGTCAAAATATTTTTAGTAAATACAATATAAATTATTTAGATAAGTTTATCACAAATATTTAATCATTTGACAAAAGCAAACCAAACATTGTATGCTGATAGTATCTATCAGAAGCACCAGATATGTCTAAACAGCCCCTGTTTTAGCGCCAAATGAGAGAAAACTTTGATGCCATATCTCGGGAACTAGTCAACATATTTAGACACAAATTCTGGACGCGGGTTAAGCTACGGTAGGCCATATCCTCTAACATGATTTAAGAAACTCACGCACATGTTTTCAAAATGGTCTCCTTGTAGATATTTAAGGTTGTTAAACCCAGTCTACCAAAACTTTAGAATGGCTAAAACCGAAGTTGATTCTCCGAATCCCATCTCCGTTATGCAGTTGGTTACACGTCTGCTTCCTGTATGAGACGTNCTAAAACCGAAGTTGATTCTCCGAATCCCATCTCCGTTATGCAGTTGGTTACACGTCTGCTTCCTGTATGAGACGTTCTGTGTTCGAGTCCCGGGTAAGGCACGTGTGTGTTTGTAATTGTCTTACTAGCATTACATGTATTTCTGGTTCCACCTTTAATTATAACTCTGTCGACGAGACGCCAAGACCCAAGTACAATTATATTGATAACGTCATGTTATCTGTAGTGACATAGCTGTATCTTTCGTGATCAGCTTGCTGTATTAAAACCCGGTAGCATAAGTTTGAAATTCAGAGGATACGTAGCACATGCGAAGGTAGTTCGTGCTACTTAACATCGCCGTCGTAATGCTTCCTTATAACCGGACGTGACCTTGGGGCGTGGAAATGTTGTACTTACAAGGAGGGGAGGGGCTACAGTGGCGATAACAGCTGCGTGGTGAGATGATACTACATGTCTGGTAGAGCTGTATTCAGCCAGGATGGTCTGCTATACAAGATAAACTCCAGAAAAAACCTTCATTAAGGGAAGATTTGTGGTGACATAAAAAAACATACAGATTGGTCCCGACATATGACGAAACGTTATGTTGATACTTAAACAATTCCGGGGGAAAATAGGGCATAATTTGTCCGTTGAAACGCCTGAAATTGTAAAATTGTCGTACATTATATCTTCAGGAAACAACCAAGCCCGTCATACACGGCATGATTTTTTCAAATATTATATTAAAGAAGCGTGAAGAAACTGTCAAGAGTCCATAACTTGAGATTTCTGCTTATAACTCGCGCACAGTAACACACGGTGTGTCTCAAGAGGTCCGGTCTGATTACAGCAACAAGTGCTGAGTCACTCCACATGATGACTTCTACAATAAGGAAGGAGTTTGTGCTGAGTGTTACTGGCAGCAGGGCTAACGTACCTCAAGTATATTCTCAACAACGAATAGAGTCTCACCATGTAAGGGCACGCCCCCCACCCCACGCTCTTTTCACAAAATGTAAAAAAAAAAAAAATGTTTGAGAAACTTTGTTTGGTTGTTTTAAAATTAATAAATAGGATTTAACGAACTGCAACCTACAAAAAGTACTTTAGTTGACTTAGTTAAGTTTTGTTAGCTTTGTACATAAAATAATATAAATGAAAATATTGAATTGACACATCAGAGTAACATTTCTGTCCTTCAGAATAAGCGCATTATTTAGTCTTGTATATAATGCGATATTAGTGATTTTATGAACGACCCGATAGCAGGCTTTCTCAATTGCAGAGCTGTCTGTCGGAAGAATTATAAACACTAGTTATTCTAGTCCAAAAACATAGTCATAGATAGCGTACAAGTTCACCCATAAAGGAATCAAGTGCGACAAAACTAATTACTTTATGAAATTACTGTTACCAGCAAAGGTGGGCTGGTATTTTCGTTTTATAAAAATATATCACGTTCGTAAGTATGAGCTCGTCAAATCATAGTTATACATTATAAATAATAAACTTTTCCATTTTTCTGAGCAAGTTACGGGATAATTTACATTTCGCAAAGAAATTTTTTAAGGATGACAAAGGATGTTTCTCTCCGACACATTTGCAACACTGTTTGTTTTATTTAATTTGGTTTTGTTGAATAAAACGCGTTTCTTCCAAAAAAAATTGGCTTTGCAGGCTAACATATTCTTTACGTTTAGTGAGTGAAGCCGCAGTACTTACCCGGGATGACAACATGAGCAATAACAGCAACAACGGAAACATTCACAAGTATTTGAATAAGGTAACATCAGTGACTATTGAAGGTTGCACAGACTAAGGATTGCGATGCTTNCAGACTGTGGATTGCGATGCTTCACAAAACACCTCTGCTCAAGCTCCATTGTTGGATGCAGAGATGTCCTGTTCTCTACCAGGACAGCCAGAGGTACAAAGTAAGTAATAATACCATTGTTAAAGCATATGATAATGATTTGTTTTGTAATAAATTTTATATTGGGTTGTATGTAAACAACAAGAGACTTGAGGATAATCTAAAATATTTTGACGTAGCTAAAAATTGCTTAACCAATCTTTTTTGGTATAATTATAATTTTTTTTGTACAGATTTAATTATCATTGAGAATTTTTTTTTTTTTGTTACGAGACGTTAATCTTATATTCTTGTTGTGTTTTTGAGAATTAATAAATTTTTCAACAGGGGCTTGAAAGTTTATTTAGTTTTTGGAGATACTTAATTTATTTTTGGAATGTATTGGAAAGATTCGAGAAGCGTTGCGCTTGAGATGTTTGTAGCCGGTACGAGCAGAGTTATTTTCTCCTTTTTCTTCTCCCTTTAAATTTCCGTTTCTTGAAGTTCCGACTACTTGTTTCGTTATTTCCGGACTTTTAACTGGTGGGGACGTTAGCTGTGCCACGTGTCTTGACAGAAGGGAAAGGACTCAGTGCTGACGCAAGCGGAATGACGATTGTCAGCAGAGCTATAGGTCGAGACGAAGGGGAGTTGAGCGTTTGCCTACCCACTGTCGCTAAGGGCGTGTGGCGTGTTCTGATTGGCTGGAGTCGTGCGGTGAGTCACGTGATGCGGCGTCAGGAGATGATGTGATTTGGCAGGCTGAAAGGACGGATGGTGAAGCGGGCCGGAGAATAACGCCCAAGTTATACACAATGAAATAACTATTGAATTTTTTTTTTATTCGGATTGATCAATCCAAATAATCTCAGGAAAAATGGCTCCGATCGTTTTAAATAGTAGTCCATGAAATAGCTGTATGAGTAGTCGGGAAGAGAAGCCGAGAGTGTAACTTGACGACAAATGGCAGCCTAAGATGCTAGAACCACAATCCAAATACATAGTTAATAATCAAATTATTAGTTGTTAGTTGTAGTTGCTTGAGTGTAGTTGGTTTTCTGTTGCGAATTAGCTGTGAAGGTTCAAGACGCTATTAATGCCGCATTTAGCAGATAAATGTATATGATAAAATCGTAGCTATTCATTTTGTTTTTGGCTTTGGTTTCAATGTTGGTACTAGACATTGATTAAATTGGTTGTTGCTGCATACCGCTCGTTGATTGCATTTGTGTTTTGTTAATGTACTGACTCCCGTTTTATTTATGTGGTTTCATTTTTTTTTCTTTTCTTTCCAATAATCCAGGCCTACATGTTTTTAATTAACTGAGCTGCGTTTGAGAGAAACTAATTACTGTTGGTATTCGATGATAAATGTCGATGTTGACGTTTTATTAGGCGATGGAACTGACCTAACATCTAACGCAAAGAGCTCGTATAAATAATTGCAGTCTTGTAGTTATTTCCAGTTCTTAT
This sequence comes from Clitarchus hookeri, assembly GCA_002778355.1. Lineage (NCBI taxonomy): Eukaryota > Metazoa > Arthropoda > Insecta > Phasmatodea > Phasmatidae > Clitarchus > Clitarchus hookeri. Next base: position 18,500 of record NQII01013887.1, on the reverse strand, counting down.
TTTTTTTTAATTCAAGAATCAATTAGCACCGTTTAAAGATACGGCTAGTCTCTAATTAATTGTTCATTCTGGTTTCACTGATTTTTTTTATTGTAGACTATATATTGCAGAAATGTGTTAATACCAGCTACAAAATTCTAAGAACTTATGTTTTTCTATGGATAAGTGTGAATATTTAAAACATTACCATAAATATATAAGAATTAAAGAAAGGTGATACAAAAAAAAAAAAAAAAAAAGAAACTGCTACTCGTCCAAACTAAATTTAAATTTTATACTTTCATTTTTGTTGTTAATTGTTATTCAGAGTTTATCTGCGTCTATATAAAGATGACGATTGTTCCTTTTCGACATTAAATTACTTTCTTTTCTCTTTTAATAAATAATAATTGTTGATAAGTTGTGTGTTCTCTTTTTTTTTGGTTAATTTTTAAGGAAATTAAATGATAGGAATAGAGGTATTGAGGCTTTCAGAATACCTTGTTGTCTTTCTGCAGTGCTGGGACAGGGAAGTGATCCCTAAAACTCTCGATAGAAGTTATTAATACCCCCCTCCCCCTCCCAGCAAACATTTAATCTTTTAGTTCTTTCTTCGTAATTGCATGAACTGGCGTTTATTTTGAAGTGTATGTGTGTCCAGTTGTAATTGGGCTTTGTGCAGGCCCTCTGGTTATTTTTATATTTAATTAAGCACGTGGTGGAGGCTTTCCCTTCGTTTTGGTGGCTTTTCTTTTCAGAGACTGGTCATTGAATTAATTTTTTTCATTCTATCATGAGTGTTCCCCTTCTGGTTCTCCATGTTTCAGCCATTTTACAATATAACTAACAAAGGGACTGTTGGTTCCACCAGAGAATTACAAACTTCCCCCTGTAAAGATAATGTTACAATTTCAGAGACATTGGTTTAGCGAGTTTCCGTGGTAAAGAGACGTGCAAGGAGAAGTGTGCCGCGTAGGATTTAAGAAATGACAGCAGGCAAAGGAGAGAGAACAAGAGAAAGCAGGCGCTTCAGTAGCTGAAGCATTTTCTCGTTGGAAACATTACACCAGGCAACATCAATCTACGTCCTACCACAACAGATGCCANCATTCTATCATGAGTGTTCCCCTTCTGGTTCTCCATGTTTCAGCCATTTTACAATATAACTAACAAAGGGACTGTTGGTTCCACCAGAGAATTACAAACTTCCCCCTGTAAAGATAATGTTACAATTTCAGAGACATTGGTTTAGCGAGTTTCCGTGGTAAAGAGACGTGCAAGGAGAAGTGTGCCGCGTAGGATGTAAGAAATGACAGCAGGCAAAGGAGAGAGAACAAGAGAAAGCAGGCGCTTCAGTAGCTCAAGCATTTTCTCGTTGGAAACATTACACCAGGCAACATCAATCTACGTCCTACCACAACAGATGCCGTGTTTTCGCAGATCATTTTGTTTGTCTTTGAAAATAAGCGAGATGATACAATCCTGGCACTTGGTTCAGTAAAGANATGTTTTCGCAGATCATTTTGTTTGTCTTTGAAAATAAGCGAGATGATACAATCCTGGCACTTGGTTCAGTAAAGAAATGGAAAATTGAGGGAAATAGACAGAAACATTTGCCTATCATTAAGAAAGTGATTTTTCGTGGTAGGCAAGAGATGGCTTTTCGTGGCCATCAAGACAGCGGGCTTTTTTGACTTAAAAATCAGAAAAAAATTACGGTGATTTTCGCAACCTTCTAAGATTTCGCATAGACAGTGGAGATGAGATTCTAAAAAAAAATGTTTCACCTTTAGTGGTAACGCTTCCTACATAAGCCATTCAGAAGCAAATTATTGATGCCTCTAAAGAACTTATTTTACATAAAATAGTAATCAAAGTTATTANACATAAGCCATTCAGAAGCAAATTATTGATGCCTCTAAAGAACTTATTTTACATAAAATAGTAATCAAAGTTATTACTTCAGAGTGCTTCAGTATTTCAGGAGATGAAACCACCTATGTAAAGCGAATTGAACAGTTATCATTTCGTGCGAGGTATGTTAATAATACAGAATCTGGTTATGTTATTAGAGAAGACTTTCTCAAATGTGTACCGGCACATGTCCTCCGGGGATTAGCTCTTGCCTCGACGATACTAACAACTCTCATAAATGTTGCCATCAATTGAGACTATTTGAATGGTCAAGGATGCGATGGCGCAGAAAGCACGAGTGGGCGATAACAGTGTTGCTAATCAGTAATTCGTCAGTCATATCCCACAGCTAAGTATATTCACTGTGCAAGACATCCTCTAAATTTAGCTTCGACTCAAGCTTGCAACCTACCAGAAATTCGAAAGTGCGTAGGGACAATAGCGGAAGTGGTGTCATTTTTGAGACGCTCGCCAGACGAAATGATATTCTAAGAAATTGTTTACAGCGAAGGGATACTAGTCAACAGAGAACTATATGAAACTCAGTGGGTTGAGCACCAAGATTCTTTGTTTTTGTTTCATGAACCTTATGATTATGTATGCCAAGCACTGNTAAGCACGTGGTGGAGGCTTTCCCTTCGTTTTGGTGGCTTTTCTTTTCAGAGACTGGTCATTGAATTAATTTTTTTAATTCTATCATGAGTGTTCCCCTTCTGGCTCTCCATGTTTCAGCCATTTTACAATATAACTAACGAAGGGACTGTTGGTTCCACCAGAGAATTACAAACTTCCCCCTGTAAAGAGAATGTTACAATTTCAGAGACATTGGTTTAGCGAGTTTCCGTGGTAAAGAGACGTGCAAGGAGAAGTGTGCCGCGTTGAAACTCAGTGGGTTGAGCACCAAGATTCTTTGTTTTTGTTTCATGAACCTTATGATTATGTATGCCAAGCACTGCTGGAACACCAAGAAGTTCGTGACTCAGAAATATCTACAACTTGCATTCTGCTTTGCATCAGAGTTAGTTTATAGTTTCTCTTTAGGTATGTTGTAAAATATTTGGCCAAACAATCAAGTTGAAACTTTTTACAAGCTTAAAAGTGTAACCTCTGTTCATGCATCAAGTATGCAGAATCACTTATGTCTCACGTTCAACATCTGTGAAACGAAGCCGCCAATACATTTAGCGCTATTTATTCTGTTGCACAAAAACGGGTAAAATATAATGATTTTGAAAAAACAATACCGAGAAAATCTGGAAAACAAGTTCAGCGGTCAAACTGTGACACAAATGATGGTGAATAATTCTATAGACAGTCTATTTGCATACCTTTTCTTTACTACTTTAATGATCAAATTAATCAGATGTTCTTGCTTCATAAGAATGTGTTGTGTTCATTATAATTTCTTCTCCCAAGGAAATGTGTTAAGCTTACAGACAGTGATAGAAACAAAGTGCATAAACTCAACTGGAGCAGTATCCCCCAAGACATATCTACGACTGTTGATGTTGGCAAAGTCCAGTTGTGGCGACGAAAGTCGTTACAAGAAGACAACCACATTTCGCAGCAAAGTGATTTGACTAAAACACTGAATTTGTGGGATAGAACATTTTTCCTATTGACTCACAAAAAGCTAAAATTATAAGCCGTTCCACTAGTGTCTAGAGCGTCAAGTGAGCGCTCTTCTTCCACATTACGAATACTTAAGTCATATTTGCGCAACAGCATGTTGGAGAACGGCTTAAATGGATTGGCACTGCTTGCAGTACACCGAGATACACAAATTGATCATGAACGTGTTTTGGACATTTTCGGAAGAACCAATCGACGTATTCTNTTGCAGTACACCGAGATACACAAATTGATCATGAACGTGTTTTGGACATTTTCGGAAGAACCAATCGACGTATTCTGTTGAAAAACTTGTCAATACTTACAAAAGAAAGTTTTTTGTGGAGTCTATAGCAGATATACTATTATATTGTGGGAAAGCAAGTGTTTTATTTCATTGTACTGGTTAATTATTGCTGCAAGATTTAATTGTTATTTTTTTTTACCTTTCATTAACTCAGTATTTTATTAAAAAGTAATTCATTACAGGAGTAGATCCCCCCCCCCCC
>NQII01013887.1:2143-13583 GCA_002778355.1 Clitarchus hookeri | reverse complement strand
CACTTTCAACCAATAAAATTATGGGATTCATGTTGAAAGTGCCATAGGTACTCGCAGTGCGACGAGAACACTTCACGCCAGTTCAAAGCCCTAAGCGTAGCGGCGATGGCGCACTCGTAGCGCGTGTCAGTGTCGCCCTTATCGCTTCCGCGCTTCTCGGTCTCAAACGCACAATAAAACTCCAGGAAGGCAGACCCCTTAAGGGCTGGTTTTCCATTAAACATCGGCAAGGTACTTCATGCGCTCTTAATTGTTCTGTTATGGTTTTCAAAAATAAGGCATTTTTTAATCTGATAATTGTTATAGATATTAAACGGTCATTGGCACTGGAAACTACACTGAGAAAAAAGCCAACAAAATATTTGTTTGTATAGGGTCAGAACTTTACAGTTGCCCCAATAAAATATTTTGTTGCGTATAAAAAACCTCAAAAACAACAAAATCAATTTTGATCACATAAAAATATAAACGTTGGCATAAACAAAACATCTGTATTAGAGTAAATGAAACTAGGCTGTTAACAAAATACAGTTCGAGTGTTTGTTTGCATTTTTTGTGATAATAAGGACAGTAACAGAGTTTGTTATTGAATATGTTGGTGCTAAATGATTGCATAAACATCCAAATAAAACAAATTCAACAGGAAGCTAATAAGTAAAACTGTAAAACTTGAAAAATATATTTCCACGTGTTGTTGTTGAGTTAAGAGAATTGGGCGGCTGTTAGCGAGATCTTGAGAGCCGATATGTCCACATGTTGTGCAGTATTTAACATTTATGCATTAAGAAACGTTCCGCCTACATCAGTAGTCACTTTACCAAGGTTGCCAAGGCGTAGCGCTCGCGCTCAGGTAAACTGGGTTCAATTCTACGTCGGGATTAACATTGTCAACATTTTTAACTAGGCATCACAAGTCAATGATAATTGATAGCAAATGGAGAAAGTTTCGTGGACTGCTTATGTCCCAGTTACTGACCAACAGATTATCCGTGAACACTATTAACAAACCACTAACGTAGAGTGTGTATAAACTAATTTACCAAAACTTTATGTAAATATGTTGCTGAACTGTGTTTACATTTAGAAAAAAAATTGTTTTTTGAAATTATCTAGATATTTAAAATAGGAACGGTTTTCTGATAAATTATAGGTACTATCTAAATATTAATGTTGATAGTAACTCCAACGTTACTGTTTGTTGTATTCGTATATGTGATTGTATTTGCTTCTGTACATATGTTTTCTACAGCAGAGTACTGCTTTCCTACTAAAAAACAGATAGTACCTCAAACAGAACCACTTAAACAATATTTGTGGACCACGGTAGTTGAGCGGTTAGCATGCTCGCCTCCCACCAATGCGAATCGAGTTCCATCCCCGGCCGAGTCACCCCCGCATTTTCTCATGTGGCAATCGTGCCGGACGATGCCGCTGGTTGGCGGGTTTTCTGGGTGATCTCCCGTTTCCCCCGCCCTTTCAATCCGACGCTGCCCCATCTCACCTTAATCATCCTCATCGTCTCTCCCTCGCTATAAACAGCCCCAAATAGCTTCACTCACTAACTCAACAATATTTTGATTATTCCCACAACAATCAGAAATTTTAATAAGTCAACAGAATGTTCTGTTGGTAGTACTGAAAAGTTATGTAATCGAGTTAGAAAGTAGCAACATCAAAATATTCTGTTACGTTATTACAATATTAGTTGTTGCAGTAATGTGATGAAATTCACACTCCTTCCATCTTCAGTAATTAAATGTAGGGTGAGAAAATACTGGTCGCCTGCACAAGCAATAGAACAATATAACGAGGAACTGTTCTCCTACACGAGGATTCAAGAAACGTGACATGTTTCAAGAGGAAACGTGAATGGGATATGATTGTCCAACAGCATGGCAGTAATTCATCGATATTCGTTTTGTGGGGTAGTAAAATTTTACAATGTGCTAAATTGCTGCCAGATAATAATCAAATAATCACGCGGAGTATTATCCTGGCGGGTGAGTTATTGAAAACGGTAAATATCGATGGTATTCACAACTGAATATTGTGAGCCAGTTAGGTCTCGGTCGTTGTATCCGTTCTCAAAATTATTCTTAAATAACGATCAGCAAACTAATTAATCATTATTGCCAATAAAAAGTTCCATAAAAGGCCTAACATTCGATGCGTATGGGAGTGTATTTTTATTCTTGCATATCCAAAACTTTATGCTAATGAAACGGTAACAGAAATGAGCACATATAATGGAGTAATGCCATCCAAATTTTCATATTACTACGCGTTCTATGGCTAGAACGTTGTGTATTATTGGGACATTTATTTCCACATGTGTAAATATTTTGAACATTACGAGCATATGAAGCAAAATATTATAATGTTTGTTAATACTAGAACGCAAAATTATATATAAATTAAAAATTCTATATCTAAGGAAATTTATCACGACACAGAAGGTAAATTATATCGTCCAGTAAAGCATACAAATAAAATAATAACGAAACTTCAATTAATAATAATAATATATTTATTTCGTAGACATACGTTAATATGTTAAGCAGAGACCTGCAAATTTGGCGTTATCATTTGGGGACACGTTGGACTTTGAACGCGTTGATTTTTGCATACGTTTGTAATTGGTCCACATTATATTTGACACATCCTGGTGACATATGCCCTGAAATAATAAACACGTTATGTTTGTGCAAGCGAATCATGTGCAGTCCAGTCAAAAGCAAATTTGATTCTTACCAAGACTCTTGCTAATTAGCATTTGCCGACATTTGGGATATACTGTGAATAACAACAACGCAAAATTTGCAGGTCGCTAGTAAAAGGCAGATTAGGAATATATCGCAAGTTCAATGACGTGTAGGCTAGACTCCACAGTCCTATGTACACTCGAGCCTCAGCTGCTTGTTCATTGTCTGCTGCTCACACCTGGTAGTATGAAACTTGCTGCTTGTTTCCTTGCAAGTCTGCTATTGGCTCAGAGTCGTACAGGGCTTGTACAATGAACTGTGGTGCAATTTGTTTGATGTCTACATTGTCCTAAAATATATTGGCGACATTTCCGGGCCTCTAGCCATAATGACATCAGTTCGCAGAGATGCGTGGAATGATGCACTTTCCTGTGACTGACCTAGGTTACAGAGGCAGCTGAGACGGGGTGACGTACTGGATGACGTCATAGCGACTTGGCGGGTGAAATCGGAACAGTGACGACAACAGGAGGATGCAGGTGCAAGAAGACCACGGCAATCCCAGCTATATAACGACGAGGTGCTTTGTCGCCTACACAAAGAACCGATCTAAAGAAGGGCTCTATTGTGGTAGCCACACTGAGAACTACGTCCTAATGTATTTCGAGCTCAACTTGAATGGCAAGTCGATCTCTGGTAGTATGGTTCAACTTTTTGAGTCTTGGCCAATCACTAGTAAAGATGGATATATATACCATATTTAGGCAAAATTAGATAACTAAATCTCAATATTCAACATTCGACCTCCTTAGCATGGCAAAGGTTGGACACGATCACAACTAACACAATCTTGTGGAAGTTGTTTGATAACATGGTGAGAATTCAGAATAACATTTCACCTAAGAATCGGTTTCAAAATCATAATACTATAGATTATAGGTTATTATTGAAGTCATTACCGCAATTTTAGCGATTCAAATGCTTTTACAATGTTATTATAGTTGCACTAAATAATTTTTATCTTCTCAGATTATGTTTTAACACCTGTACCCCATGCAACTCTCTCTTAATCACATGTGAAATACAGGAATTTATGTTTTAACGAATATACCAAAGTTTTGTAAGTTAAATATTAGCCATTCTGTTTGTATAGGCTTTTTACGGTTGTGTAAGCGTTTTTGAAGTCAGCTTTTGAAAATGTCACGCACCTACTTGCATATGTTTCATTGTCATATACACAGGAAATTGGATAGTAAAGGATATAGAGGAGTTCCATATTTTAAAGTTGATTTTAAATTGTTAACTTAAAATTTGTGAATGCTGTATGTTTTTTTTTCTTTTGTTTGTTTAATACATATAATTGTAATAGATAACACATATTTGCTGAAAACTAATATTTCTACACAGTTTCCCCTGACCAATGCATGAATAAAGTCATCACGCCAAGACCATGTTACTTTCACGTTTTTTTTTTTTAACTTTGTTGTTTTGTTTGCCATGGTTTGTATACATGTCTCTTTGAAGCCTGGCTACATACTTGGATATGCTTAGAGCCCTCTGATTTTTACAAAAATATTTAAGCACTAGCAGTATTTCAAATCACTTAAGTTCAGATCCATTTCCTTGATTGCATGATTTCAACTGTTGTCAGTCTGAGGTGCGTGCTTGTAAATCGTGGACGTTTAGTGTTATAAGTGTCTAAACACTGATTGGTCCAATCAAGTAAGAAATGCCTTCTTTAAAAAACAAGCAGCCAGTAACCAAACACGCGGCAACCTTAGAAGGGCGATACAATTTGTGTAACTTTATGAGCTGATCTCTGTTTGTGGATTTAATTTAATTACAAGCCTGCGAATTCCAGGATGATAAATGTCTGTAATTCCTGTGAAATTATTGCCTGTGGTGTCATTTGCAATGTCTGTAAACGGACTAAAAATTTTTTGGTCCGTGGAGCTGTAAATATTAGTATAAATAAATTTATGCTTGCAACTGCAACGTAAATCATATTACAAATTTTTCTATTTGATACCTAATTATTAACTAATTAAAAAGAAAAAAATTGTGAAACCTGCTGTCCAGATTTATTTATTTGTACGTTCCAAAAATATAATAATTTAACTGCGACTTGTGTGATATACTTGCAAGTTAATGTAAATTTTATGGTGCCCCTAATAAATTAACATAAAAGAATAAAATTTCCATAAAAAGTAGTGAGCACCTTAACTAAGAAGTTTGGCAATGTTGAAATCAGAGTAAATTAAGTTATACCCGTTTTTCACTAATATCGTGAATCAACAGACGTTAAAGCTTTTGCCATTCGCTGTTGGATTGGTGCTCATTACACTTTCTTTCTACTCGCCAGTGGCAAAACAATGAAATGTAGCTGCTTTGAGGCAGTTAGTGATCAGCTGTTGAGACCAGGTGACAGATAGTAGTCAATATGCTCATCATGGCCAACATCTTATTTTGAGCATAATTGTTCCCTTATAACTTCCGTACTGCTGGTGTATCACTAGCAGTATTATTGCTGTGTTTGTTTGTAAATTAACTTGCAGTTAACTAGTTGAGCATGGGTTTCAATATTGGTTATAATGTGATTTTCTTGTAATATGCTTATGTGGCATATTTTGTACGTGTTTTAACGCAGTAAACTGTTCTGCTGCTAAGGAAGCAAGCCGTAGCAATGAACAGCTGTACATTCTCTCTGTGGCTGAGCCATCGTACCAATATTCCCTAGTTTCTGATGACGCAATCATGTCACTGGGAAGAAAAGCAAATCCCTTATGTGTGTTGGATATTGTTTTAATTGCATTAGGAATGCACAACACACATAGCAAGAGCATTATTATATTTGTACAGCCAGTAAGTGGTTTAGTCGAGTTTGTAAATAACATAATTAGTTAATTAAAGATTTTCATATTGGATTTACCTAATAAAGTAACTGAAATATTTTAAATAAATAAACGACAACTGCGTCCTTTTTTGGTACTTTGTGAAATAACATAAGTAAATACTGTTTTTGCACTTATTTAAAAAGTAATGTTATAAAATGCAGAAATTTTAAAATTTTTTAATGATCTTTATATTAGTATCAAATAGGGTCTAAAAACTATTAAGAAATTAATGGAAGTATACTAATGGGGTTGCATATTTTTGCTTGTACTGATATTCCCTTTGTAGTTGAAACAAGTTGCAACTGCTTCTGCAGGTAATTTTAAGTTTCTGCAGACACGTAAGTGTGTGTACTAATTTTCTGGCTGAAAATAGTAGTCTGCGTGTAAGAAATGTTTAAAACACGTGTGGCTCATAGATTTAGTCTGATTTTCAGTTCATATGAGACTTACTTGGTTTTTAATTTCAAATTATGCTTTGCAAAATATTACTTGTTAATTAACTTATTATGAATTTGTAGGCCCAAAACAAGTTGTGATTATTTGTTAAGTATTCATCCATAAAAGTATTTTTTTTTTTGTTAATTTAAACAAATTTTTGAAGTCTGGGCTGCTTGTGCACTTGAGCAATAATTGGTTGAATTTGTATCCATACGGTTATGTATCCTGTCCATAAGGTATAAGAAGGCCACTTTCTGACAGTCAGTGAGTGGCAATTTAACGTTTACGAAACAAACAAAGTGCCATTTACAAAATCCTGTATCAGCTGATGCACGAACGAACAAAAGTTAAAATTACGTTGGCTATTCTGAGTGCACTGCCAATGCACATCACAAAAGCAGAAAATACGCGGGTAAGAAAGAGTTCTTACATTTATTAATGCATTTTATTTTACAAGGACACAAAACAATGGTTGTTAGTGTTAAAAACTAAACTTCGTGATAATGTAGTTATGTATAGGTGTTCAAAATGAAATGTATAATAGAACGATACGACGCAGAAAAGTTTTCTGAAGTTGTGCTAACTTCAGAAAGCTTTTTCACGTCGTATCATCCCTCTCCAACCTCGCTTTCAACACGTCCTTGATATTAATTCGAAAAGCATATAGAAATATTGCATAATATTGTTGAATTATTTTTCTATTGATTTGACGAAACGACACGAATTTGAAATATGTTTCCAGCACGTAATCTAAGAACAATCAACTTAAAATAATACGCTATCCGTTATCCAAAAACAGCGGCTCAAACTTCGCCGTGATGATGCGTATGGGAGTGTATTTTTATTCTTGCATATCCAAAACTTTATGCTAATGAAACGGTAACAGAAATGAGCACATATAATGGAGTAATGCCATCCAAATTTTCATATTACTACGCGTTCTATGGCTAGAACGTTGTGTATTATTGGGACATTTATTTCCACATGTGTAAATATTTTGAACATTACGAGCATATGAAGCAAAATATTATAATGTTTGTTAATACTAGAACGCAAAATTATATATAAATTAAAAATTCTATATCTAAGGAAATTTATCACGACACAGAAGGTAAATTATATCGTCCAGTAAAGCATACAAATAAAATAATAACGAAACTTCAATTAATAATAATAATATATTTATTTCGTAGACATACGTTAATATGTTAAGCAGAGACCTGCAAATTTGGCGTTATCATTTGGGGACACGTTGGACTTTGAACGCGTGGATTTTTGCATACGTTTGTAATTGGTCCACATTATATTTGACACATCCTGGTGACATATGCCCCAAAATAATAAACACGTTATGTTTGTGTAAGCGAATCATATGCAGTCCAGTATAAAGCAAATTTGATTCTTACCAAGACTCTTGCTAATTAGCATTTGCCGACATTTGGGATATACTGTGAATAACAACAACGCAAAATTTGCAGGTCGCTAGTAATAAGCAGCTTAGGAATATATCGCAAGTTCAATGACGGGTAGGCTAGACTCCACAGTCCTATGTACACTCGAGCCTCAGCTGCTTGTTCATTGTCTGCTGCTCACACCTGGTAGTATGAAACTTGCTGCTTGTTTCCTTGCAAGTCTGCTATTGGCTCAGAGTCGTACAAGGCTTGTCCAATGAACTGTGGTGCAATTTGTTTGATGTCTACATTGTCCTAAAATATATTGGCGACATTTCCGGGCCTCTAGCCATAATGACATCAGTTCGCAGAGATGCGTGGAATGATGCACTTTCCTGTGACTGACCTAGGTTACAGAGGCAGCTGAGACGGGGTGACGTACTGGATGACGTCATAGCGACTTGGCGGGTGAAATCGGAACAGTGACGACAACAGGAGGATGCAGGTGCAAGAAGACCACGGCAATCCCAGCTATATAACGACGAGGTGCTTTGTCGCCTACACAAAGAACCGATCTAAAGAAGGGCTCTATTGTGGTAGCCACACTGAGAACTACGTCCTAATGTATTTCGAGCTCAACTTGAATGGCAAGTCGATCTCTCGTAGTATGGTTCAACTTTTTGAGTCTTGGCCAATCACTAGTACAGATGGATATATATACCATATTTAGGCAAAATTAGATAACTAAATCTCAATATTCAACATTCGACCTCCTTAGCANCAGATGGATATATATACCATATTTAGGCAAAATTAGATAACTAAATCTCAATATTCAACATTCGACCTCCTTAGCATGGCAAAGGTTGGACACGATCACAACTAACACAATCTTGTGGAAGTTGTTTGATAACATGGTGAGAATTCAGAATAACATTTCACCTAAGAATCGGTTTCAAAATCATAATACNTGTGGAAGTTGTTTGATAACATGGTGAGAATTCAGAATAACATTTCACCTAAGAATCGGTTTCAAAATCATAATACGATAGATTATAGGTTATTATTGAAGTCATTACCGCAATTTTAGCGATTCAAATGCTTTTACAATGTTATTATAGTGGCACTAAATAATTTTTATCTTCTCAGATTATGTTTGAACACCTGTACCCCATGCAACTCTCTCTTAATCACATGTGAAATACAGGAATTTATGTTTTAACGAATATACCAAAGTTTTGTAAGTTAAATATTAGCCATTCTGTTTGTATAGGCTTTTTACGGTTGTGTAAGCGTTTTTGAAGTCAGCTTTTGAAAATGTCACGCACCTACTTGCATATGTTTCATTGTCATATACACAGGAAATTGGATAGTAAAGGATATAGAGGAGTTCCATATTTTAAAGTTGATTTTAAATTGTTAACTTAAAATTTGTGAATGCTGTATGTTTTTTTTCTTTTGTTTGTTTAATACATATAATTGTAATAGATAACACATATTTGCTGAAAACTAATATTTCTACTAATTACACAGTTTCCCCTGACCAATGCATGAATAAAGTCATCACGCCAAGACCATGTTACTTTCATGTTTTTTTTTTTCAACTTTGTTGTTTTGTTTGCCATGGTTTATATACATGTCTCTTTGAAGCCTGGCTACATACTTGGATATGCTTAGAGCCCTCTGATTTTTACAAAAATATTTAAGCACTAGCAGTATTTCAAAACACTTAAGTTCAGATCCATTTCCTTGATTGCATGATTTCAACTGTTGTCAGTCTGAGGTGCGTGCTTGTAAATCGTGGACGTTTAGTGTTATAAGTGTCTAAACTCTGATTGGTCCAATCAAGTAAGAAATGTCTTCTTTAAAAAACAAGCAGCCAGTAACCAAACACGCGGCAACCTTAGAAGGGCGATACAATTTGTGTAACTTTATGAGCTGATCTCTGTTTGTGGATTTAATTTAATTACAAGCCTGCGAATTCCAGGATGATAAATGTCTGTAATTCCTGTGAAATTATTGCCTGTGGTGTCATTTGCAATGTCTGTAAACGGACTAAAAATTTTTTGGTCCGTGGAGCTGTAAATATTAGTATAAATAAATTAATGCTTGCAACTGCAACGTAAATCATATTACAAATTTTTCTATTTGATACCTAATTATTAACTAATTAAAAAGAAAAAAATTGTGAAACCTGCTGTCCAGATTTATTTATTTGTACGTTCCAAAAATATAATAATTTAACTGCGACTTGTGTGATATACTTGCAAGTTAATGTAAATTTTATGGTGCCCCTAATCAATTAACATAAAAGAATAAAATTTCCATAAAAAGTAGTGAGCACCTTAACTAAGAAGTTTGGCAATGTTGAAATTAGAGTAAATTAAGTTATACCCGTTTTTCACTAATATCGTGAATCAACAGACGTTAAAGCTTTTGCCATTCGCTGTTGGATTGGTGCTCATTACACTTTCTTTCTACTCGCCAGTGGCAAAACAATGAAATGTAGCTGCTTTGAGGCAGTTAGTGATCAGCTGTTGAGACCAGGTGACAGATAGTAGTCAATATGCTCATCATGGCCAACATCTTATTTTGAGCATAATTGTTCCCTTATAACTTCCGTACTGCTGGTGTATCACTAGCAGTATTATTGCTGTGTTTGTTTGTAAATTAACTTGCAGTTAACTAGTTGAGCATGGGTTTCAATATTGGTTATAATGTGATTTTCTTGTAATATGCTTATGTGGCATATTTTGTACGTGTTTTAACGCAGTAAACTGTTCTGCTGCTAAGGAACCAAGCCGTAGCAATGAACAGCTGTACATTCTCTCTGTGGCTGAGCCATCGTACCAATATTCCCTAGTTTCTGATGACGCAATCATGTCACTGGGAAGAAAAGCAAATCCCTTATGTGTGTTGGATATTGTTTTAATTGCATTAGGAATGCACAACACACATAGCAAGAGCATTATTATATTTGTACAGCCAGTAAGTGGTTTAGTCGAGTTTGTAAATAACATAATTAGTTAATTAAAGATTTTCATATTGGATTTACCTAATAAAGTAACTGAAATATTTTAAATAAATAAACGACAACTGCGTCCTTTTTTGGTACTTTGTGAAATAACATAAGTAAATACTGTTTTTGCACTTATTTAAAAAGTAATGTTATAAAATGCAGAAATTTTAAAATTTTTTAATGATCTTTATATTAGTATCAAATAGGGTCTAAAAACTATTAAGAAATTAATGGAAGTATACTAATGGGGTTGCATATTTTTGCTTGTACTGATATTCCCTTTGTAGTTGAAACAAGTTGCAACTGCTTCTGCAGGTAATTTTAAGTTTCTGCAGACACGTAAGTGTGTGTACTAATTTTCTGGCTGAAAATAGTAGTCTGCGTGTAAGAAATGTTTAAAACACGTGTGGCTCATAGATTTAGTCTGATTTTCAGTTCATATGAGACTTACTTGGTTTTTAATTTCAAATTATGCTTTGCAAAATATTACTTGTTAATTAACTTATTATGAATTTGTAGGCCCAAAACAAGTTGTGATTATTTGTTAAGTATTCATCCATAAAAGTATTTTTTTTTTTGTTAATTTAAACAAATTTTTGAAGTCTGGGCTGCTTGTGCACTTGAGCAATAATTGGTTGAATTTGTATCCATACGGTTATGTATCCTGTCCATAAGGTATAAGAAGGCCACTTTCTGACAGTCAGTGAGTGGCAATTTAACGTTTACGAAACAAACAAAGTGCCATTTACAAAATCCTGTATCAGCTGATGCACGAACGAACAAAAGTTAAAATTACGTTGGCTATTCTGAGTGCACTGCCAATGCACATCACAAAAGCAGAAAATACGCGGGTAAGAAAGAGTTCTTACATTTATTAATGCATTTTATTTTACAAGGACACAAAACAATGGTTGTTAGTGTTAAAAACTAAACTTCGTGATAATGTAGTTATGTATAGGTGTTCAAAATGAAATGTACAATAGAACGATACGACGC
>NQII01013885.1:0-14985 GCA_002778355.1 Clitarchus hookeri | reverse complement strand
TATCGTGTTCGTGGCCACAGTCTTTTCTTACTTTTCTAATAGTTTTTCTTCCCCTTACGTCCTAGTTTATCTTTTCCTGGCCTCAGGTATATCGGACATTTTTTCCGCGTTTTTGCGAGGCTGGGCGGTCTCTTTCCTTTATTCCTGAGCTGCCTGGGGTTCCTAGTGTCTAGCTTTTCATTTCAATTGTAGCTCTTTAGTCTACACTGTTCTCATTATATACGTTTATTTTGTACAACACTATATTACCAGTAGTCTTTGTATATTATTATTATTTTTCTTGTTTACATTAAGCTGGGCAATTCCCTGCTTTTTTGTGTAAGGGCTCATTTCATTGTTTCTATAAGGTATCGTAGCAGTGACTGCCATGTTCACTTATTTGTATTATATTAGGGTCATGTCTGTTTATATTCATTTCTAAGTTCGTCCGTTTTAGGCTTTTATTATGTGGTTATTCCACTACAGTACTTTGTAGTGTTCTTCGTTCTCGTACTGAATTACTTCCATTTTTATTTAACTAAAAAATTTCCTATGTTGTATGAATAAGTAACCTGTAACTTCTATTCAGTTTCAGGAGATGCTTTGTAGTAACTACAATCCTGGTAGCCCAGCTGTTCGGGCCTTCGCGGCAGTAAATTTGCCGTTCCAACCCGTCTCGGACTGGTTCGCAAGGGCCTACGAGCTTCTTTATGTTACTTTCAATCGCTTAAGCGCTGGGGATAGTGCCATTTAGGCCTTCTCCAGCCATGGTGCGTTGTCCTTTCTTACGTTTTGCCTAAGGGGTCTGCCATAAATGGCTCTATTCCTTTTAAATTATAAATTTAAGTATTTGTATTTCTTTCATTACTAATGTTAAATTTTTCTTGTTTATTCGCACCGCAGTCGGGTGCGAGCTGGGCGATATTCCGATGAGAGACTTTAGTTGCCTTTTAATTTTCTGTTATGGCAGTTTTTAATTTGTTTGCGTTCGTGCTGTTATTTCAAATTACTCCGAACGCTTTATATTTTTCTCCCCTTGCCTTAAATTTTGTGCCAGCTGGGTTTTTTCGTCCAGCAGTCATAACTATAATTTATTATAATATAATTTACTACTTTTTAGTATTGTATGGTATCATTGTGTGTTTCGCTGTCCTGTTTTCCTATGTATAGTGTCTTTTCGCAGACGCTTCTAGAGTGTCCTTTCTTTTCCCTTACTTAGTAATAGTCCCTTTTCCCTTTTATTATTCCGTTTGGCTTTTATTATANGTTTAGCTGTCCTGTTTTCCTATGTATAGCGTCTTTTTTATTATCCTTCAAGTACTCTATTAATTACTCAGTATTTTACACGTCAGGTTTTGTGGACGCCGAAAGATCCGCATATACACAAACAACTTATCCCTCCCTTTAATTTTTCTTCATTAGTTTAGCACTTCCATTTGTCTCTGTTTTACACTGGCTTTGTGGACGCCACTGATCCACACAAACAACATTATTATTTCCTGCCTTATTACTTTCATTTGTTATTATTATTGCCTTCCGTTTTTATAACTCCCGGTCTAATTACACTGGTTTTGTAGACGCCATAGATCTGCATTAACAACACCGTTTTTGCTTTCTTTCCTCCCGTTTTTATACTGTTTCTATGTACTATTCCCATAGTGCCTTTTCCTGTCGCACTGTTTCCTGTCCCATTACCATGGTTAAGTCATTTCTTCCTTTTATTTTAATTTTTACTTTTACTTTTTAATTAATTTTAATCTTGCATCCAATTTGGGGTTTTTGAATATTTTCCCCTCCTTTTTGCGTAACCGTTTTTTGTTTCTCTATTTTCAGTGTTTTGGCCCGTTCGATCCGAATCTGAGCAAGAACTAATTTTAGTTGGTACTCATGTATGTCA
Source organism: Clitarchus hookeri (assembly GCA_002778355.1). Lineage (NCBI taxonomy): Eukaryota > Metazoa > Arthropoda > Insecta > Phasmatodea > Phasmatidae > Clitarchus > Clitarchus hookeri. The sequence continues at coordinate 13,109 of NQII01013885.1, read as the reverse complement.
TTTCTGTTCCATTATTCGCACCTTTATACTAAATGTCAAATTATGAAAAAATAAACAAACTATGAAATCATTAAAATCAATAACTTACTTTTTCTTATCACGATGTTCCAAGGAATACTTCTAAAGTTCGGAGAAGCAGAAAACCATTCACAAATCTAATGCACTTTGTTGCCTAGAAACAACTTCTTTGAACTCAATAATATACGGAATTTGTTTGACAGATATTATAACTTATTGTTTTGATGATTATTCTGTCTGCGAATTAGTTTCCTGTTAATATGATTTAATGGGTGTCATTCTTTTTATTAAATTTCTTCATTGATATTTTTTCTTTCGATTAGTAATCACAATTATATGCAATTTTAATATTTCGGCTATTACTTTCTCCCTTCTTACGACATGCGTAATAGTCCGGCACGATTCCCACATGAAAAATCTGGCAGTCACCCCACTGGAAATTGAACCCGATTCGTCTAGGTGGCAAGCAAGTAGTCTAACCACTAAACCACCGCGGCTCCGCCTTATTATAGTCTTTTAGTGGTTTCTTCTGGCTCTTTGAATGAGACCTTTGAAAAATCACCCCACAAATGACGTGCTTGGTTCTTTCCCTAATAAGTTTTGTATCAGAAGCGTTTTATACTTTTGTGAATAATAACGTATTGTAAATTTGGTCAAATTGAACTTTAATTATTAATTTATTTATCAAATATAATATTATATTTTGCAATTATATAAATAAAACGGTGAGAAAAAATGTGTGTTGGTAATACATAGTATGAAATAGTTCTCACGCACACTATTACAATGAGCGGGCACGAATGCGGTGTGTGGTCATTTTGATGTAATTTTCTATAGTTAGTTAAGCTGTGTTTGCACGAGGTGGAGGAATATCTTTAAAGTAGAAATTTAGCAGTGCTTTAGAAAAGTGTGAAATAAACGTGAATTGTCTATACTTAATTCATGTGTCAGTTAAGTATGATAGTGAAATTGTTGGTACCTAAATGAATACCATTTATTACTGTAATGTGTATAAAGTAGAAATACATCAACTTGTTGCGGGACGAAACACGCAGTTCCATCTACTCCCGACAGCTAACTCCCATTCTTCACCGTCCTGATGGCATATCGGAGACACTCCAGGGCAGCGAATAGAACTCCAGATAAAACACGCTATGGAACATCTGGGCAAACATATACACTAGAACATTAGTGCCAACACCATATATTTGCGCATACCAGTTAACAATTAGTAATTAATGATTACTATTGTTTTTGAATCCACACAGTTTTGCGTATTTAAAACTCAATCGTGGCTATCTAAACTATTATAATGTCTGAACTATTATAATTATAATCTCAACTATTGTAATAAGTTTAAGTAGCAGAAACCCTCGGTTCTGTTTTTATTTCTTTTTAAATTGCAGTTTTCCCGCGATTAAGACAATTGTTGCAATAGCGCATTATGAATATAGTTTTTATGAAGAGTTAAGGTCCTCTCTGCAATAGAATCGCATGAAATAATTACGATTTCGTGTTTAAAGATTCATAAGTAACAAATAAATATCGGTGAACATTATACTTTGTAGACCTACTTCCACTATTCCCCATTATTCTTACTATTTCAGTCACGTTTACAACAAACACTTACTATAAAAAATAAAATACTCAACGCCTGCAATTATATTTTATGTCTCAATAGCAGCTACTCAAAATTCGTGTAATTAACAAGTGATTAAAAGTTGAGTATTCTCTTTTACTTTGTTCAGTCAATTTACCACAAATGTCATTGGCTTATATGGGTTTGCCTATATAGTCTCCGAGTCGGTTTTTCATGCTGAAAATGCTAACTCTGAAGTAAATTTTTTCATAAATATGGTTTTTATAATTGGGAAACATAATTACGCGCTGACAATTTCCTTAACTCTCAACGATTCTTCGAGTTATGTTTTGACGGTAAAAAATTCATCAGAGTAGCTGGATGTACCTAAAAGCCATTTATTAATTGCTAATAATTTATATACATAAATAGTATTACATTTGTCCAATTTAGCTATTATTACAAAAAACTTCCTTACAAACCAATTTTAATATGATAAATCGAAATCCATAATGTTTTACAATAAACAAAAACCGAAGAAAATTATTTGTACAGATTAATTACATGAGAACATGTTCCGTTCTTTTATAAACAATATATTTATAATCGTAGGGATATTTTTAGAAATAGGATAATTCCGATATAAATGCATAACTTTCGTTACTAATGAGGTTTAATACTGTTAATTAAGTATTCATAGGATTGTTTCTATTGTGAAAATCATCCAATTTCCAAAACCATTTGGAGATGCTTCACTGTAAGTTTTCAACATATTGCTTGTAAATATGATTTTCATACATGGTTGTAATTCATTTAGCGCGTGTTTTTGCAATAGTTATGATGACCAGTGGTAATTTTTGTGTTCAATCAGTTTCATGTTTCTGTCGTCCTTACGAGACGGGGAATTTATTCTTTAATGGAAGCTCTCCACGTCTCCTACTCGGTCACTGGCAACAACGTCTTACACCTTACTTTCACTTTATAAATTTCCTTGCTACGAAACGATTGGCATTTACAATAGAGATGTAACCTGCAAATGCAGTTGGGAACATCGGCAATCTGTATTTCCAGCAAACAGTCCAAAAAGCAAAATATCGGANATGTAACCTGCAAATGCAGTTGGGAACATCGGCAATCTGTATTTCCAGCAAACAGTCCAAAAAGCAAAATATCGGATCAAAAAAAAATTTATCTGAGTTGTTAAACAATCAAATAACACCACGAAACATATTTTGCGGAATGAGTAATAAGTGAAAAGAATAGTACGGGTAACGTTTTTATCGAGCAGCCCATTCCTGAATGTTTGTAACTATAAATAAATTTAATTGAAAGCTTTGTGAGTTCCGTGTATTCTCGATGCATGAGGAGGGGTGGAGTATTCCGATTTGTACATGCAAAATCCACGCCATAAACACCGTGCAAATTTTCGCGTTTCCACGCATATAAATAAACCTACACTTATTTTAAAGCGCTTGGAAATAATTTCAGAAACTTTTCCGCCAACAACTCATCGAAACAATGCTTAATCTCAGTACAAAATATTCTCACACTTGCTAAAAAATATTCTGGCATTCCTTGACTAGAACGGTTTGGCCTCTTCGTAGCGTCGTTGCTTCAAAATTATTACAATATNAAAAATATTCTGGCATTCCTTGACTAGAACGGTTTGGCCTCTTCGTAGCGTCGTTGCTTCAAAATTATTACAATATGCTATACTTTCCAATTAGAAATTTTCACTAGAAATTATAGGTTAGTGATATTTAGAAAAGAAATGAACCCCCTCCTTTTATTATACATTTCAAATATTTAGTAAGCTGGTGCCAAATTTCCTTGTTGCCAACACTTGAAATAAAAGAATGTAACTTGTAAAGTTGATCATTTGTTGAAGCATGTGACCAATATACTTGCTTTGCCATACACTCAACTGTACAAGCAATAGACGCATTTGGAACATTCTGCATGCCGAGCGAGTAAGACGAAATCGGTACATGCATAGGCCTTATTTGAGAAAGAGGAATGAGGATTAAAATTACTCGTTCTAGTTTAACCCAGTGCTTATTCTTACGGTGCCTCCTTCCACTGTCTGTGAGGCCTGGATCTGTCATGATGTGTTGTGGAAATGTGCAGAAAAACATCTCACTATATGTTATTTACATATGTTCCACAGTGTGTTGCAAATTTCTTTCGCTTTATCAATTTCGGGTAGCACTAGAGAACGGGAATCAGTAAGAAAACTTTTTTACAACTTGCACCATAAGCAGGATACGTAGAGGCTATTAACTGACTGTGGAAATTTATGTTTTAACTGCATTCAATTAGGGTAACATTATTATACAAACTTCAAAATTAACGTTCCTGTTGTAAATAATTTGAAACAANTAACTGCATTCAATTAGGGTAACATTATTATACAAACTTCAAAATTAACGTTCCTGTTGTAAATAATTTGAAACAAACAAATTTTAATACAAAAAATAAATTAAACAATTTTTATAAAACAACTCGTAACAGCTGCAAAATAGATGGATGCCGCGAAAGATTTATGCCAAACTAAAAGCGGTTTTCTACACCGCCATGTTGAGTGATAGGTGTCCAGGCATATGCTAGATGTATGCAAATTATACATGTGTAATTCATAATTCACAGAGAGGGGAAATCATTATGAGCATATGCCGTGAATAAGTGATGTCCCTTGACTCCCCGCAATCAACCACTAAGTCTCCCCAGCATGGTGCTGAGACCTTGAAGAATGGCACGGGTGACTCTTGCAACAAACTTATATTTAATAGTTTTTCGCATACTGATAAAAATGGAGATTACATACGTCATAGAACATACTTNTAGGCCTTATTTGAGAAAGAGGAATGAGTATTAAAATTACTCGTTCTAGTTTAACCAAGTGCTTATTCTTACTGTGTCTACTTCCACTGTCTGTGAGGCCTGGATCTGTCATGATGTGTTGTGGAAATGTGCAGAAAAACATCTCACTATATGTTATTTACATATGTTCCAGAGTGTGTTGCAAATTTCTTTCGCTATATCAATTTCGGGTAGCACTAGAGAACGGGAATCAGTAAGAAAACTTTTTTACAACTTGCACCATAAGCAGGATACGTAGAGGCTATTAACTGACTGTGGAAATTTATGTTTTAACTGCATTCAATTAGGGTAACATTATTATACAAACTTCAAAATTAACGTTCCTGTTGTAAATAATTTGAAACAACAAACAAATTTTAATACAAAAAATAAATTNAAATAATTTGAAACAACAAACAAATTTTAATACAAAAAAGTAAATTAAACAATTTTTTATAAAACAACTCGTAACAGCTGCAAAATAGATGGATGCCGCGAAAGATTTATGCCAAACTAAAAGCGGTTTTCTACACCGCCATGTTGAGTGATAGGTGTCAAGGCATATGCTAGATGTATGCAAATAATACATGTGTAATTCATAATTCACAGAGAGGGGAAATCGTTATGAGCATATGCCGTGAATAAGTGATGTGGGAACTGAGGGGCGTTAGTTGGTGATTCAGAGGGGTCGTACCACCTGAGACCTTGAAGAATGGCACGGGTGACTATTGCAACAAACTTATATTTAATAGTTTTTCGCATACTGATAAAAATGGAGATTACATACGTCATAGAACATACTTACTTTAAAGAACTCTGTTTGAGAAACTTGGAAAACGTGTCCAACACGCTTAAAGAACCATCTCCCAGGCCGTCATGTGTGGCTGGAAGTTCTCTACCTTTTGAATGAGGTGACTCATGAATAATTACCGCAAGCTCTCTGTCGTGGCAACTGTGCCAGTTCCAGCTCTGCAGCTTTCATGCGTACTTCCAGATAACCATTGCTTACAACAAATATATCAGCGTAAGTTACCACAAGAATTATTTGCGGCCAATCAACCCAATAAGTTAATAAAGTTTTTTTTACAGTTATTTAATTATATTAAGGTTAATACTTTGCAGTTACTGTCATGGAGTGTGTTAGATTTAAATAGTTTAAACCAGAAAAATGTAGTGAAAAATTATCATAAGGTAAAAATAATTTAAAAAATCTTGGCGTCATAAAAATTTAGTGGGTTGACATGATGTGTTAAAAAATCAATTGTGTACTCATCAAACCGTTAAAATTGCAACTAGCTGGAATGGAGAGGTTTGGACGGCTCTTAACATCGAGGTCTTGAGAGCCAATGATGGTAAAGTGAAGTGAGTGTGGAGCAGAGCTGGAATGCAATGGTGGGGGAAACGGGAGATCTTCGAGAAAACCCTGTGACCAGCGGCATTGTCTGTCATGATTCCCACATACAAAACTCCGGGAGAGACTCCTCCGGGAAACGAACACGGTTCGCCTTGGTGTGAGGCAAGTGGTCTGACCACTACATCCCCGCGGTTCTCATGACGGTGAAACGAGATGAGTATGGAGCAGCGCCGGAATGAAGAGGCAGGGGAAACGGAAACCAGTTGGAATGTATGGTATTATACATCGATGTATAAAGTATCTTAGACCATTCAGCTCACATATTGAAATTAATTCACTCATTTTAAAAACACGAGCATTATTCGGGTAAGTAAGGTCCGAATCGCCGTCGCTAATCGAATGACACGCGAACATTGTAACGCGAATGCGCACCGACTTCCGGCATGCCTTGCTTGTCCCACAACGTCATTTGCATTGGTATTGTTGCAGTGTGCTCTTTACAGTGTCAGTTCAAAAAGTATAAAACAATTGATCAGCCCGCCGACTGTGAAATGCGGTCAGTGATTCGGTTTTTGACAGCAAGGAACGTTTCAGCAGTGGAAGCTCATCGACAGATAAGTCAAGTGTATTACCCCATTGCGATGAGTGACAGCAAAGTGCGTAAGTGGGTGAGAGCTTTCAAGGACGGACGGGAAAATGTCCATGATGAACCGCGATCACGCTGACCATCAGTGATCACAGAAGATTTGGTCAAAGCCTTGGACGAAAAAATTCGTGAAGACCGGCGATTCACAATTTCAACTTTAGCATTGGAATTTCCGAATGTGGGTAGAACAAAAATTTGCACAAAATTGTCTCAGAACATTTGCAATTTCACAAATTGTGCGCACGTTGGATTCCCAGGCTGCTTCCTGAGGAACACCAAATGAAAAGAATCTTGATTTTTTGGACCGATATCATAGAGATGGTGATCAATTTTTAGAGACGATTGTCACAGGGGACGAGATGTGGGTTTCTCACATGACCCCAGACTCTAAACGTCAGTCAATGGAATGTGTCCTCTGACAGCACCAGTCAAAGTCAAGGCCAAGTGGACAATATGAACACGCAAGGTGATGGCAACCGTGTTTTGGGATAGACATGGAGTCTTGTTAGTCGAGTTTATGCAGCAAGGGACAACAATCAATGCAGCCGCTTACTGCACTACCGTGACTAAACTTCGACGTGCAATACGAAATAAGAGAGGGGTCTTCTGACGTCTGGAGTTTTGTTGCTGCATGACATTGCCAAACCCCATTCTGCCATTCACACCCAAAATCTGATCAGATATTTTGGATGGGAAGCAGATACATACTGATTATCCTCACAGGTGGCAGACGTCAATGTCTTAGGCATACAAAAGTTTGTAGAACGATTTGACAAATGTTTAAACAAATATGGAAACTATGCAGAAAAAAAAGTAACAGGTAAGGAATTAAATAAAACTGTTTCCTTTTTTTTTTTAATGTGATGGTTTATGTTTTATAAGAAATCGGACCTTACTTTCTGAATAACCCTCGTAGATTAAACAATTCCTAATTAATTGGTAGAATTTTAAAACAATAACGGAACAACATATCATATATAAGTGACGGTTACGGATGGATATGTCCTAAGTGATTAAGTCACAACTATTTTCTATATGCGCTATTTCTGAGCTTGATTGTATACTTTGCACAATAACCAGAAAGACTTAGTGATAAAAAAGAATAAGATAACATCATGGTAAGGGAAGACGTTTTCAAGAGAAGCGTAATCAATACGTGTAGTACCACTTAAAAGCAATTATGTCAGTTATCACAAGAAAGACACGACAAAAAAGATAATAGAAAGAGTCATTAGTTGAAGTTAAAACAAGAGCAGGATATACATTTAGTGGCTGTTTGCGGTAAAGTTAGCACTTTTGAAAGCCCTGTTTCACGTTTAGGAGAAGGGGGGGCGGGAGGTCTCGTTGCATGTCCTTACACTGAATCTCAATGCAAACACTGCCTGAGGAGTATGCTTAATTAGCTAGATCGCTGCATTTATTTACATAACAATGCAACATGTGATTATCTATTGCAGTGTAAACTGTAAGTTCGTACACTTAAATTTCGGTAAATGATGTGATTTATACTATTTTACAAGGTTGCAATATTTTCCCGTCATAGGAATGAAACCCTCCGAACAAATACTGAGCATTGACTCCAACATCTGCACCAAACAGTACGTGTTATATCGTTGTTTAATGATACCAGAATTATTTTAAATAACATTTACCCGCAGACGCGTTATTTTATTAAAGAAGAATATTACAAAATACTCTTCTCCCGTTGCATACATTATTCTCATGATAATATTTGCCGTCATTTCTAAATTCCTACTGATAACAGTGTGCTACTTATAGCAGAACTAACTCCCAAAGTAGTAACTATATACACACACAATGTGTAAGTAAATGAATGCCCGGTTTTGATACGAAGACGTTACGAATGTCGTAAATAGCTGTCATAAAACCTCGGNCGAAGACGTTACGAATGTCGTAAATAGCTGTCATAAAACCTCGGTGGCAGAAGCAAATTGATCCAGATTTTCACAACACACTTCCATGACGTTATTTAGCACTAAATGCAAGTTACATTAAATTTCGTACAAACGAATTTTGTTTTTATGGGGTCTAACAATATAAATGTTTGATCTAACATTTCTTATGAGAAAATCACTTTTGGCTTATAATATTAGAATTACTACAGCGACGTGAACGTAACAATATTAGCATAATAACAAAAATTCTCAACACATAGAAACATATTTCNTGATGAGAAAATCACATTTGGCTTATAATATTATAATTACTACAGCGACGTGAACGTAACAATATTAGCATAATAACAAAAATTCTCAACACATAGAAACATATTTCATCTAATTGCATTAACGCATTTAATGCATAATCCAGTTTTCATTACTGAAGTTGAGTTTATTCGTGGCAGTTCTTTTTTGCCTCCGGTTTTAGTGACCGGGATATATTGAAGGGCACAACAAAACGTCAAGGAACTGTGTAGACACATTAAAAGTAGAGGATATAATTTCCTTATGCAATATGAAGCAATTTCATAACGTTATATGTTAAAACTAATGAAGTACGTACCGAAGTAACTAACGGGTCTCGACAGTAACGTAAATAATAACACGCATTCTTTGAAGCTCCAAAATTGCTAAATAATTTTGCAAATATAGCTTATTGCACTCAACTGAAGTTATTTCGAGTTTTATACTATTATAACCAACTTTATTCATAAAAAGACACACTGGTCACATTCTAAAAAAATTTATGTAATTTTACACCAAATATATGTGGCAGCAGTGTCTCCACCGACATCAGGGTAGGTAATGTCAAAAAATTTTCATCAAACCTTTCATGAGGGGCTGGTCAGGGTAGAAGAGCTTATGCAGTCGGGGGTGAGAGAAAGACACGCGTTGCATCGCTTGTATCTGACGGGATCCAAGTCCTCGGTTGGTGAGTGCAGACATGGAGCGCATCTCGATGTAGACCTCGTTCAATCTATGNTACAGACCAACATTTACTCAGCAGGTTACCACACAAAATGACTTTGATGAGGGTACACCCCTAAATACATTATATAGAGTTTGGCAACCTCCAATAACTTGGAACTTTGTAACCCTGCCCTTGAAGCCATTGGGCATGGCATGTTAGTAATCAGCATGCAAAAAGCAATGAAAAATGTTGTCTTGATAGTATTCACTAATCCCGACCTTCAATGCAGAAATCATGTGTTTAATTAGAAAGCAGATAAGCGGTTGCCTGGGAGTTAGGCAGCCATTTTCCATTAATGTGCATGACTTGTGAATTGATAACCTGGCTAATTCCCACGCCATTAGGCAACATATTAATAAGATCGTGGACCGCTGGGAATCTACCCTTGAATGGGTTCCTGTTATCGAAACAAGTGATGACGAGGTTGCCTGCCTGCTAGCATTTCGTTGGTAGTTTACACACCAGACAGTTCTTCACAACGTATGTGATTGAGTGGAGTAATGAGAAACTGCTGAACATGCATCACATGTATTGCGAAACGATGTGTAATGCATCAACTGTGCGTCGTCGATATGCCGTAAACCTTCCAACTCGAGATTTACCAGATGCACGTGCATTGACTTAAGTTCATCGGCGATTGTGTGAAACAGGAACTGTACGTGCAAGTTACCACGATCTTAGTCGACCACGGTGAGACATCGAGCACAATGTATTTGACTATGTTGATGTTAACCAACGTGACAGCACTCGATGTATCGCTTATGTACTCAAGAAATCACAGTCTATCGTATGTTGCACTTTACAGTGGGCAGATTGCACGCATATCACTAGCAGCTNACATCGAGCACAATGTATTTGACTATGTTGATGTTAACCAACGTGACAGCACTCGAGGTATCGCTAATGTACTCAAGAAATCACAGTCTATCGTATGTTGCACTTTACAGTGGGCAGATTGCACGCATATCACTAGCAGCTAGTGCAAGTTCTTCTTACCTCTGACAAACCTGCCCATCTGCAGTATTGTGAGTGGTTCCAAGGCCAAATAAGGTGATTCCCAGGTTTAAACGGCAGCTATACCATTCACCTACGAAGCATCCTTCACGACGCAATGTGTCTTCAAATTCCACAATGAGCATGTGTAGGCACATATCAACCCAGATCCATTGCGGGAATCCCACTTACAATGCCTGTTTTCTCTGAACGTTTTGGGCGGGGATTATCGATAGGATGCTTNCATCCATTGCGGGAATCCCACTTACAATGCCTGTTTTCTCTGAACGTTTTGGGCGGGGATTATCGATAGGATGCTTATTGTTCCAATTGGGCCAATTGATTGAAGGACTATCGGCTGCATACACTACCAACGCATTGCCAGCAGGCAGGCAAAAAAGTTGCCACTTTCTACGATAACAGGAGCACTTGACAGCAGTAATTTCTCTGAAATCATCCGTATTATAAACCTGTTGCCTAAGGAGAGGAACATTCACCAGGGTATCAGTTCACACGTCATGCACGACAGTGGTACTGGCTGCCAGCTACCTCCCAGGCAATCACTCATTTTCTTTCTGACTAAACAAGCTATTTCTGCGTTAACGGTCGGTATTTGCATAAACTACAACGGCAACATTTTTATTTCCTTTCTCATAGTGATTACTTCCATGTCATTTAAAAGCTCCTCAAGAGCAGGATTACAAAGTTCTAAACAATTAGACGGAGATAACCCCTATTTGACCAATGATGGGGTATACTCTGCGTAAAGTCATTTTATGTGGTGACCTGCCTCGTAAACTTTGATTGTGGGGCAATTTTTGTTCCTTCATTGCAAGTGGTTTCTAATTTATCGTAGNGGTGACCTGCCTCGTAAACTTTGATTGTGGGGCAATTTTTGTTCCTTCATTGCAAGTGGTTTCTAATTTATCGTAGATTAACTCATTTTCAGTCGCAATGTTCCAAGGCGTCTACCAACCTCAGATATCACTTTAGGACCTATGTCGTATATATATGTTTCCCAATTTAATTGTCCTAAGTATTCTACTCACGTCGGGTTAGCTAACATTTACGACTTATCCTGTATTTCAAACGGTACACTAACTGGCAAGCGTCCAGTAAAGTTGGTAACGACGGAAGGAAATATGTTCCAGGTCATAATGATGCATTAAGATTGTTAGATAAACATTTGTAAACAATGAAATCATTTTTTTTCTCTCGGTTTTTATAATGCATATAAGTGAATGAATGCAATTAAACTATCAGATATACATTTGTGAACACTAAATTGAANCCAGTAAAGTTGGTAACGACGGAAGGAAATATGTTCCAGGTCATAATGATGCATTAAGATTGTTAGATACACATTTGTAAACAATGAAATAATTTTTTTTCTTTCGGTTTTTATAATGCATATAAGTGAATGAATGCAATTAAACTATCAGATATACATTTGTGAACACTAAATTGAATTGTTTGGCTTTCTGTTCTTATAATGCATACAAATGTAAGAATTAGCAAATTTGTAAAATAATTACATTTGTAATTATTTTACTCTTTATCTTGACGGAAGCATGAATAAAACCGATCAATCCCATGGCAAAATAGTTTTATATTTGAGGGAAGAATACACAATGTACATCCAAGCAGATCTGAAGCAGGACTTTCAAAAGTGTTCATTTTACCGAGGAAAGCCTTTACAGTAATGGATATCCGTCATGTAAGTTGCAATTTTTAGCTGTAAGAATAAAAAAGACAAACATATTTAAACTGTATTTAAAATAAGACTTTGCTTACACCTAAATAATTTTCATGCCAAATACTTACTTGACTGTAGAAATGTGTATCATTTAAGTCAAAATATCTCACGTCGACTATAAAAAAATCAGGAACAGGTAGATAATAAGCATTTTCTTTAAATAATAAGGCATACCCTTTAAGGGCGTTGCCAATGGGAAAATGAGTTATTTAATATTTGCATCACATGGTGTTCAACTTGTAGATATTATTATTAGTGACTAAGATAAAATATTTTTATATTACATGGTTTTTGCCAAATGGCATGTCCTGATAATTATTTTAATCTTCTAGAAAGGTTCAAATAATGAAAACCATTTTACGTAGAGAAATAAGATAATTCACACTAAAATAATATGCTAATAGATACTTAGAACGTCTATTAATTTGTTCAAGAAAATACTTTTGCAATTTAAAAANACACTAAAATAATATGCTAATAGATACTTAGAACGTCTATTAATTTGTTCAAGAAAATACTTTTGCAATTTAAAAAAATGGCTCAAAATAAGAAAATTCTGGCTTATATTTAATTTTTGACTAACCCAACATTTATAGATAATAGCTTTTGCTAAACCTACCTTAAAATTTATCAAGATCTTTCAGATTCACTTTTTAAATTTTCTTTAATAGTTTGGTTTATTTTATTTGTACATCATAAAAACAGTAAAATGTTGTTTTTGACGAGACATTTTGCGAAAACAATGCGATCTAAAAAATTTTCATCTAAGGATAAGGTAGTCGCAGGTGATGCCTACAAGTTGATCAATATATGATTAAAAAATAAAATAGACATTTTTCTGTTGCCGTCGCTCTTAAACGACATACGTAGCAAGCGCACAGGAACTCGTAAAAGTCAGCACACGTTTAATGTAGAGAGTTGGGAACCCGCTACTCTTAAAAAAATAAAAATACACGGCAGTGTAAACCCGCCC
>NQII01013884.1:0-13531 GCA_002778355.1 Clitarchus hookeri | reverse complement strand
ACGTCATGGTTTGCTGAATGCTGCTAGGCGAGCACGCCTTGGTCCGCGACTTGCAACACCCGTAGGAACTGCCCGGGGCGTGGGGCGTGTCTTTAATACGACACATTATTATGATTAGAAATCCCGAAGGGCTTTCTTAACCATCTGGCAAGCTGTCAGCCAGCATCCCAGCAAGCAGGGATGCTTACGCAAACTGCAGCATAGCCAGTCAGACATAAGACTCGTTTTCCATAGACTAGAGCAGACAATCAGCGAATGAGTGCACCTATATTTACGGGCACCTATTTTTCGCGAAATGATTGCAGGACAAGTTCTTTCCCATGACACTTTAACTAACAGCGACTTTGGTCATTTGATCATTTTGAAATGTTTAGAGTCTTACCTGTCTGCCCTCGAATCACGGGCGGTCAGTTTCGGAGGAACTTAATTCTGATTGGCTTAACTCATGTAACAGAGCATCTTCACACAAAGATAAGTTGCCAATAGTCAAACGAAGACTGCAAGTGTATACATAAGAAATTGAAATCTAGTATCCGCGTAAATCGTTTCGCGAAATAACATTTGACTCTTCCTACATCAAGCGAATCGCCACGTAAATTTTTTTGTGTATACTAATATATTCTTTGCCTTACTTGCGTTACGTCAAAAGTATTGAGGGCTGCGATATAAACGTCTGATTAACCCATTCTCTATGACATTAATTTCTGCTTTTAAATGTTGCAATCACTTATATTTATGATATGAGCTGTAATTCGGTTTAGAACGTGTATTGCATTCAGTGAACACCGTGCTGCGTACCAAGTTATATCAGCATTAACCATTCATGTCAAAGAAGTGTATTCCACAAATCAGATAAGCCACAAGGGATACTGGATACCGATCGAGTTGATTTGAGAGATTTGGACGGATCTTAACAACGAAGTCTTGAGAGCCGACGAGGGTGAAATGAGGTGAGAATAGAGCAGCACTTGACGGGCCAATCACAGTTACGTTACTCCGATACTGTACGTGTGTGATTCGCGGACAGACACCTAAGACGAGTAACAACTAGATCTTTCAATCACGAAACTGAATCTGAGATTTACTGTTATGAAAAACAACTGTGCATGAAATATTTTCGCGAAAATCGGTCGTTTCTAGTTATCGACACTCAAGGTGTACATGACTTAAATAAAGAGGATGTATTATACATTATTATATGCAGGGAAGAACACTTAACTGGGTCACTTTCAACTCGGCATTAAACTGGTCGAGAGCCGACCAGTATTGAACAATTTACAGAGTAGTAAGCGAGCCCGGTGTTTTCTGAACCAATAAGACGGTTGTAAATGGTAATGGAGAGACCAACAGATCTGATGGCCGTACAGACGTGCATATAGGCGACTTACTTCTAGACGGTCTTATTTATCCGTAAATCTGTACGGCATTCAAAGGGTTAATATTAAAACCTGGCTTCCTTGTATATACTGTATATTACAATGTATCCCAATTTGATTGACAAACTTCGGCTGCAAGTTAATTACGAAAAAATAAGTTGCAAACATTTATACGACCTATGGTCTAAATCGACTCACTAGGGTGGTACATGTCCTTGAAGTTGGACCTGACGCACCAGATTATCACATATATCGGAGAAAATATGTAATATAGAACACTGCGTTTCTAGATAACGTGTAAGTGTAAAATGATATACAAACACCATATATCCGGTCGCTGTTAGCAAATTAATTCATGAAAATAGTAACGGTTATTATTTTTACTGCAGACCATTCGACAACACGCTGTAGCGTTTGTGGGATGTTATTGATGGAATATGAATAAGCATGTTCCAATTGACGGAAAAGATTGTCTTGTGTAAACACCCTTTCCCCCACCGTTTTAGAGTAATTCGAGTTTGAAGTTTCAACAGATTTATTTTTAAAACCTGGCAGGTGGGCAACGCGCACATCACCCTTTTACAAATGGTTGCGACTATCAAAGGGACAAGATAACAGAGAGTAACTACTGAAATGAGAAAAATTAAACGTCGGTGTCACAAAACGTTTCACGAGTTCTATATTGACTTGAGAATTAAGTGGTTTCCCAAGAGATTTTTGGTCACTATGTAACTGGTTTCGTCAGTGCTGAGGTAAATCAGTTAGTCAGGCAGTCAGAGATTGAATCACAGAATACTTAACAACACTGCAGTAGTGGCGGAAGGAGCGCGAGTCCCAGACGCACAAGCCAGCGAAATGGCGTCACTGGCCCTCAGCATGTCGGAACGCCGCTCTTTTATTTGTGTCTCGTAACATACGTGCCAGTTGTCAGCGCAGCCAATCGGGAATATTTGGCAGCACGCAATAGCCAGTCACACTCAAGCCCCATTCAAGAGTCCCGCGTGACAAGGCAGAGAGTTGGCACGCCCACGTCAACCGCCAACACATTTCACTTCTGTGTTCAGGATATTCACAGCAAAGCGAGCACTTTTGATAGCCTTCTCATTTGGAACAATGGCCAATGTATATATTTTATTTTAGACTTAGGTGTTAACTTCCGAGTACGGTAGTATATATAAATCCTGTATTTATTACTTACATGACAATAATCTTATCGGAAGATGGTTAAAGGATAAGAAATGGCTGAAAGTAAAAAGTAACCAGGGCCTCAAAAGTGCTCACTTAACCGTGAACCGCCTCTACTTTACTATTTTGTAGTTTTACATTAGAATTTAGACTTGTCCTTCTAGGGCCATGCTCTTGAACCAGATCAGATTACAACTGGGTTCAATACGAGAAGCTATTAACTACGCTGTTGGAAATTTCTGCAAATGCAGAGTGTTATCGGAAAATATACGGCTGATACACCGAAACATGGGCTGACAAAAAACAGTACTATACAGTAGAGTTCTCACACTGTAAAAATGTTTTACTTTTACTGAGAAGTAGTTTGTAATTTTACAAATATTTGTATCATTATAAAAATTTCTCTTGTAAAATTACTTGCGTCTAAAACTACAAGAATCGTGTATGTAATAGACCGCATGAAATGTTTATGCAATACCTACCCGTAACCATGAAATAAAAAAATGGCGGACACTAAACTACGTAAAAACCGTAAATGACTGTTTGTGCAAAAACTAGGGGTTATGTAAATATAGTTGCGTGCAAAAGAAATGTATTGCAAATTTTATTAACGCAAAACATTTAAAACAGTTCAAATCCTCATAATAAAACATACTACACTTTTAATAACACATTAACTGTTAATGGCAATGTTTCATATCCACATATAGCTCTTAAAATGAAATAAATGAGTTATTCTTAAGCGAATAACTTCACCAATTGTTTTTAGGTATTTACCGGTATTTTCAGTACAAAAACACTTGCAAAGTTCGTAAGTCAAGTTTGTTATGTGGTTGAGGGCGTGGGCTAATAATTCAAATGATGTGGATTCTAGTCCCCGTGAAGGCAATGTGAAGTTTTTTTCCTGAGTTAATTGTTTGTTATGAAATAAGTTCTTCCCCTATTACCGGTTTATAAATTCATTATATTGGATTTCTAGAAGAAAAATTATTTTATATCCCCTTTGCAATATTGTAAGTTGTAATACAATCCTATCATGTGCAATGTTGCAAATATTATATGTTATGCAGGTTTTACAAGAAAACTGCTCGTAGTACAAAAAATTTTTACAGTGTACTAATAAAGAGAAGCAGTGATATTCCAAGGAAATATTTCGAGACACGTAACTGTTCAAAGCACTGTAGGGTCGTCCAGAATTTTTGATTGGGTGAAACATGTTCTGGTCCGTGTTAACAGTTTGCGCACGAATCGCAAAGTTTCATTGTCGTAGTTGCGTAATCCTGAGTAGCTCGGTGAAATGCCGATGTTGCACCGTCAGACAATGGAGTTATAACAACTGCTGATATGTTTATATATATATATGTGTATATATATATATATATATATATATATATATATATAGTATTGAAGTTTACTGTACGCTCCGATTTTAACCCGAAAAGAGACAGCCGCCTATTTTCTTAACTCCAGTCGCACACGCCAGCAAATTGGCGTCACTGGCCAGCAAGATATCGGAACGCTACCGTTAGCCAATCAGCTCCTGGAGACTTAACCGTCCACCGGTAGCACAGCCAATAGGGTACCTTGCGCCGTATGCAGTAGGCAGTCAGGCGTAAGGCTGGCTTTGGTAGCATCGTGCAGTCAATCAGAAACGGGTACGCCCACATCAAATTCGCGACTGCGCCATTTCGCCTTTATGGAATTATCTACTCTGTGATTAAACGTTGTAGGAAAAATCTACGTATTTCTTATAGCTTGGAGAGATGGAGAGAAGGAACGAATAATGCCGTGGTTACGCGAAGCGCTCTTTGACGCTACAACTTAGAAATGGTCGCACTTGTGGTAGCTAGGATGCGTGCAGCTCCCACAAGACGTCAAGAGTTATCGAAACACACCTTAGACCGAAACACTTTCCACATAGCTCTGAATATCCAACGGATATCCTAATTTAATCCACAATATCTTTAAGTCATCTAAATCCTGAAGTGAAAATCTTATGGACATCCTGTGGATATCCAGTAGTATATACCAGTTTGTACCACTTACTGCATATTCATTAGATATTACAAAGCCACCAATGGTCATTACAAAGTAAGCGACTGAATCTAATAATCTATCTAGGTTATCCAAGTTTCTATATCATGTTTTGTATATTAGGCAGACATTAGGATATTTTTTGGCTGTTTTTTGTATGCAACTTTGTTATTCCTGGATGTCCCTGGATATCCTGAACGTCAGAAAGTGACAGCCACTAGATATTCTTTGGACGTATATGTGCTGTATGGGTTATATTCCAATCACGGTTACTTCATATTTTTCTAAAGCCCTGCTGCATTTCTACTTCAAGGATATTCCTCTGCCTAATGCGAACATAGCTTAAACTAGTCTACAAAATTACACCAATAGGACAGCGCACCGCGTTCGTGGGCACTGAAATTAATAATATAATGCACAAGAACTATTTTTTACTTCCCTTACAAACACACATATTTTCTCACTTATACGGGGCACATTTTTAGGTAATAACCTAACACGTCATACATAGTGTGATTTTTAAACGGTTTGATTCAAAAAGTGTGAAGAAACCGCGAATATACTATACGAAATCTCTCCAACAGTAAAGGGAAGTAAACAGTTGCGTAGACCATTTATACTAAAATGTTAGAAGGCTGCGTAAGAAAATTTGACAAGTAGTTCTATGAGGTCATATAAACTTCCGGTTTAAATTCATCTTAGGGTCATTTTTAACCTACAGCTCTAAAGAATGTCACATTTTCTTACATTTGTATGTGGTGTTATTTTCAAAAGTAAGTGATTTACGGAACGTGTACGAGTGTGTGGCAAGAATATTTAATTTAGTGTAGGTTTTACATTAAAGATGTCTCCTATTTCACCGAAGTTAAAGGGGGAAAAATTACGTTCTTGTACTTGGGTAGTAATTTATATTTGGAGACACACGAAATTCGCGAAACGTTTTTTGCACATGCTAGATATCAATATACTGCAGGCGTATCAGCAGTCTTCTTTTGTTTATTGGCGGCGTGTCTGCGTGAAGATATATTTTCTTCCTTGACTGGCCAATCAGAAATATGTTTCTCCGATAATATACGTCTGTGATTCGCGGCCAACCACATGAGACACACAAAGCCTAGATACACATATCTAGAAAGTTTATATGAGCTTAACTGTTATGAAACACAACTGGTCGCGAAATATTTTTGCGGATTTCGGATGTCCCTATTTACTATGGCTTGTCATTTAAATAGAATGAAGACTAGGCTTTGGAAGTATGAATTCCCCGGTGAAAATCACAGTCGCAGACAGCTGCAGCTAGTTACTGGCGCGTCTCGTATAGCGTAGAGCTGAGATTAGAAGTGCAAGCGAAGAGTAGCGATACTGGCGAAGGAACCTCATTTGTTACACCTATTAAGAAGAGGTGGAATTACCAGCTGGATAATGTTTATCGAGCAGTAGTTCGTCAGATTGTGTATACGCTTAATGTATCAAACAAAATATGCGTCCCAAAAGTAAAAAAAAATAAAAAATAAAAATAAATAAATCTTATAAGAGTATAGATTTTCAAGTGACAGATTTGGGCGGCTCTTAACTTTATATTTGATTTATGATCATTACACTTATCCTGTTTTTTTTTTAAGTAGAAAGTAAAGAAAATTTTGTACATTTGCGCTACTAGCGTTCGCCTAGTTGCTAAACATTTTTGTTTGCCAAACTTTTTTAACACTGATCTCCCCAACCTGTAGTGAAAGTAGCCTTAACAGAATTGAAATGGCGCGGCTGTTTCTTTTATGTGGACGTGGCCATTCGATGACTGGCGCGAGGCTCTGGAACAGGCCCACAGATACGTGCTGCGGAATTCGCGTTATCTTTCGGTGACAGGATAGAATCCACTGCCTTGTTAACGAGTGAGCACAGTTCGTGGTTTCATTGGCCGCCTGCACTTTAATCAGCGTCGCCTACAATGATTTATCTCCTTAAACGAGAACGGGTCACTCCGCCGCTGAATTAATATTACCGGCTCAAGAGTTTTCCGAGGTGTGCAGGCATATTTCCGGCCAATAACTGAAGTAGGTGAAAGGCGCACTAACTTGCAGTTCAGTCTGCCCTTGAATAATAAAGTAAATTTGCAGGTCCCCTACCCGTAGGCGTGCTCAGAGTGTGTAGCGGATGTGCCCAGCCACGCACTAATGACAGGAATATTATTCTTGTTTTGGATTGAAATCTCTTTATAGAACATTAGCAGAAATGCCCGGCTTTGCCCGGGTATAATAAGACAACCTGTAATATCTTCTACGATATTAATTTGAATGATATGGTATAAAGGAAAAATTTGATCTTAACTAAATGCTTAGGTAACTAACATATTCAATTGAATAAGGATTAATACTATGTCGGTCAAAACGGCTTCGCGAGTGAACTATTATTTTTGATTAAATTTTTAAAGAGAAAAATAGTTACTGTGGGTCATCCTTAAAAGATAAACATATGCTATTGCAGACTTCTCTGTATACCTTTTTGTGAGCTACAATTCTGTAGTACATTAATTTGATGTATCTCTTATGGTTTAATCATCGCAAGCTATGTAAATGCTCAAAAAAAGGTTTTTTTTACGAAAAACGTCAAAATTTCTCTATTATTCTTACATTAAATATAAATTTATTATACACTTAAACCTTCCTCAATAAACTCTCTAAATTATATTGAAAGCTGCATCAAAATTCATCAAGAAGTTTAGAAGTATTAAGCGAATACACAGACAGACGCGGATAAGCCACTTTGTTTTATACTATATAGAGATGCTTTAAGTGTCAGGATAATATTATCATGCTAATAACTATAGTCTAATCTCGGTTTCTTCCCACCTTTTGAATAAAGCCTTCGAAATATCATCCAGTGTATGACGTATTTAGTTATTTCCTAAATATGCCATTTACCACAAACGTTTCATACTTGTCTATCCATACGAGTACCTTATTTTTTGTTAGTTAAATTCAACTTTTAACCCTTTGAGTGCAGTACAAATTTACTGACAAATAATACATGCTAGACGTGAGTCACCTATATGCACGACTGCAACACCATCATTCCTGCTGGTCTCTCCGTTCCCATTTACAACTGACCTACTGGTTCACACAACACCGGACATACTTCAATGTACATCGTTCATCACTGGTCGGCTCTCAGCCAGTATAGTTCCGATGTGAAAGTGTCACAATCAAATGTTCTTTCCTACTTATAACAGTGTACAATCCATCCTGTTTATTTATGTGATGTGCACGTTCAGTGTCGATGACGTAATATTACGTAGCAGAGAACCTTAATAACACTGCTGGCGAAGTAATAATTCATCACCAGTGTCTGCAAGCAATGCAGATATCGTAATGTTACTGAAAACCCCATACAACGCAGTTAAATTCAGGTGAAGCAATACTAGGTCGGCAGCACTAATTGAGTATTAATTATACTTAGGGGCAGTGATATTTCGCGGAAAGATTTCGAGAGAAGGTATGGTTCAAAGCACTGTTGGATCGTCCGGCATTTTTGATCGGCTGAAACATGTTTGGATCCGTGTTAACTTTTTGCGCACGAATCACGAAGGTTCAGTGTCGGAGTTACGTAATCCTGAGTGGCTTGGTCAAATGCGGACATGGCACCCACAGCCAATAGAGGTATAGCAACTGCTGAGGTGTATATATAGTATTGAAATCTACCGTGAGATCCCATGTTTACGCGAAAAGTCACTGGCCCTACATACATTTTATCTATGAAGTTTTACTTTTGGTTTATAATTAATATGCATGAAAAACAGGGAGAAAAAAAATGTGTTGGCAATGGTAGAAATAGTTCTAATATAAGTTATTATTACACTGAGTGCGCACGAATACGGAACACTGTCCCTTTGTTTTAATTTTCTAAACTATGTTAAGCTTTATTTGTATAAGATTGAGGAATATACTGGAATGAAAACTATAGCAGGGCTTCAGAAAAGTTGGAAGTAACCGTGAATGTACTATATCAGGTGCTGTTTTGCGAATGGCGTTCCAACATGTTGCTGATCATTTTGGTGCGTATGCGACCAGCATTGGTAGTGTAGGTAACTGTTTCACTTCTCTGTTTTTAATTGTTCTATGGTCTCGCGAATCCTGACAGCGATTGGCTACCCCCACATCGAAAGAAGGAGTATGAAATTCCGTTTCTGTTTAATTACGTATTATGTGTTGCTGACTTACATTTTATTATCGCTCGCACAGGATTAATTTATTGTGTTTCCTTTTTTGGTTCAAATAATGTAATGCTATGATATAACTCTGGAGATTCTGACAAGACTCATAAGAAATTTGACAAACATAATAGCGAGTCTCTTTAACAAAGAAATTTTAAATTGGAAGTGTAGTGGTTTGACTACTGGCCTCCCACCAAGGCGAACCGGGTTCGGTTCCCGGTGGGGTAGCATCCGGAACTTCGCATGTGGGAATCGTTCCCGACGATGCCGCTGATCGGCAGGTTTTCTGAGGATCTCCCGTCCCCCCTCCTCTAGCATTCTGGTGCTGCTCCATAATCCTCTCGTTTCACACTTATCGGCTCTCAAGACCTCGGGGTTAACAGCCGACCATTTCTCCACTTACTCACTACCAATGTTGGTTTCACTCACATAGTTCACACTTATTAATTATTCATATCCAATCTGTCTATTGCCATAATTCCAAATCTCTTACACTCACTAATCCAGTTCAGTAATCTCGCCCGTCAGTCTCACTCTACACTGTACCGATGCTCGCAGTCCGCTGACTTCATCCCCGCTGGCAGCTCTCGTCGTTCTGCTGGCTCGTCGCTCAGCTGTCTTCGCACACCTGTCGTTTAAGGTCGCACAATCCTTCAAATTGTAAATTGTCGGTTGGAAGAGCTGTCGCGCTTAAGTAGCCTCACTGACCCGATATAGAATGTTCCCAGCACCTCGATTCACACTGATAGAGGCTGCTGCGATGAACAGAACATTCTTTAAATGATAACACTAGAAATTCTACCCGCTGAAAATCAGGGGCGCACCAGTCGCGATAGGCTCATCATGACGGTACGCATTGGCTTGCTTTTGGAAATCGCCGCCCGCTTCTCACATTACCGCCCGCCGTACCTTCACATACCCCATCTCTCGGGGTAAGGGAAGCGATGCAGACCAGTAAAACGTATCATTTTGGTATCAATAAATGAAGAAAACACAAGGTTCAAAAAACCGAAAATATCGTGCTAAAGGAGGTGGTTAGCATATATGGCATAAAACGGTCAAAGATTTGTTGTACATGCCATACAAATAACTAAAATACTAAAATACACAAAATACTCGACACGCTAGATTCTTTTTAAGGTTTAAACAAATACAACGATACGCAAGGGAGGTAGGTGTGTGATGGGCAGCGCGATCATAGCCCCCTCTACGCACCGAATCACACATTCAAAATACTGTGCAAATTGATATTGATTAAAATGTTAAATACAACACAGCGGTGGCTCATTTCTCTCGCCATTAAAATGCCTCAGAATATGATTAAAAGTGGAATTGAAATGCCGGCTTGAAGTTACAAAAGAAGTCAGTGTGCGGTGTCACCAAAAAAAAATTAAATTCTATTGTCAACAATAATACGTTTCACATATTATTCAGTGCAATGATAGTCACTGAAAGTTTGTTAAATAGTTAGAGCTAGAGATTTTTCGCGGAAAAATATGAGCACACAGTAGACTTTTACACTATAAGCACCCAACAGCAGTTTGTCTATTGCCATTCGTTGCTGTCTGCTTGGGAAGGCGTTTTCATATTTGGCCAGGACACTCAGAATTCGACAACATCGGCACGGCTCCTACGTGATTCGCGTGCGGACAATTATCACGTTTCAAAAAGTAGTTCAGCCAATCAAAGAATATAAACGGCCCCACCGTGTTTTGAAATATAACTTGTTATGATATCTTTTCGCAAAATTTCGCGAATAATAATGAATAATATTAAATATTATTACAGAGTGGCCATTCCGTTGATTAAACGGCGAATCAGTTTCTGGGTATGGTAATCATTGCCGTGTCTGTAGATTCAAACATAAAACGTGCTCTAAAATGTATCGTTCTTTCGTGTCCTGCGATTGAAACTCTGGCAATTTTGTACGTGATAAAGTACGTGAAAAATAATCGGCTCTTATAATTCACATTAATTTTAGTCGTAAACTAAAAAAAAAATTGGCAGCTGGATGGGATTGTTTATCCGCCACTCTGCAGTACTCGTTAATCTGCTCGCCCACAGCAAACATACCGCGGCTAAAGAACGGCATTCGTTTCACCACGTAATTATATTTGATACATTGGTAATAAACTATTGTTCCACATTTAAAACGCTTTCCAAAGTTTAGAGCCTCAAATTTCACAGGTATCCGCTATTTTACAATGCCACGAAGCAAATTTGTAAATCAGATTTAGCCACCACAAATATCTGGACTGATGTTAAGGAGACCTATTTTCTTTGTTGTTCAGTAACTTGTTCCATTTTCACTATTTACGTTTACAGTGTGTGTTATAGATAAATGCAGGTGCTGATAAATGCAGGTACTGATTCTTCATATTAGCTTTCTCAGTTACTCTTTACCTAACTAGCGTATAGGAATTGTAATACGGCAGAGAAAGAAGTAATATTGCACGGTATCTGTGATTAATTATTCAACAAGAAAAGCTATTATGAAAATTGTACTTGGCTTTGAATCAGATAAGAAAACACCAATAAATCTCCTCAAGCCGGCCAGATCCCTGAGCAAATCCTCGAAGAACTTCAAGCGATAAGGTTTTTAATTGCTTTTTCAATTTGTTCTGAAATCCCTCCCGCCTGATATCCTAATCTACAAGCGCCACCCAACGTTTATTTTCGAGTTTTTACAAATGATGCCGCCGAGGAACCTGATTTCCCCCCACCCCTCCCCCCTTTTCATTTAAGCGCCACAACCCATGCACTATGTAGTTCTGCGCGTCTCGGGCCTCAAGGCGTCGGTGTTTTTGTGCTTATCGTACTAGATAATGTGCGCAGTAAGCAAGGAAAACTTGAACCGAGATGCTTTGGAGTACAAAAACCGCTACACGTAATTACAATTTGAACATAGTCATAAATCATCCTTATCTGAGTATTATTTTACGGCCGGTGAAACACTTTTAAATTATCTAATTACCATCTACTTTATGGCCATCGGCCGAGGCAGTGATATTTCGCGAAAAGTTTTCTAGACAAGATACAGTCAAAAGCACTGTGGGGTCGTCCAGTCTCTTTGATTGGCTAGAACATGTTCTGTCCCGTGTTAACCGTTTGCGCACGAATCACGAAAGTTCAGTGTCGGAGTAACTTAGTCCTGAGTGGGTTGGTCAAAGACGGACACGGTGCCAGCAGCCAATGGAGGTATAACAACAGCTGAGGTGTGTATATAGTATTGAGGTCAACTGTGTGCTCCGATTTTTACGCCGAAAGTCACTGACCCTAGCCATCGGTCATTATATTCCACACATTTGGGCATTTAAATTTTCATAAAATCTGATTATTACAATTCATACTAAGAGTTAAGTAACTGAGAGAACATTCCTTTAATATTTAGAGAAAGTGAGGAATCCAGCTGCAAAGGCAATAATATGAGCTTCACACTTGTCTTAACCTTTGGTCCAGGCAATGTTAGTGTTAAAATACATACAATTAAAATCAGTTTGCTTTCTCGAATATTTGTTTTCAAGCGTTAAGTAAAATAAACCAGCTATATTTAAATTATAGAAGGTTATAAGTAATACAAAAACAATCATTAATAAACCGAACTAAATTGCGGAGTAAAAAAAATCGCATATCCATCCTTTTATGCGAAATTAACACGTTCGGTAAAAGAAACGAGAGATCTGTTTTTGTCGGGCATACAAACATCACGAACATCATCCCATTATATTGACACTGAATGACAGAATTCAGTTTATGTGATTATTTACCTTGCCACAGACGTTAAGCCCTTAACATAGCACTGCATCTGTGTCCTCCGCACTAGAACTACATTTCTGATATGCATAAACCATCATTAGCCTCATTCCACGAATTACTCGTTAGCCTTATTTCCTTGGAATCATAGGCACTAAAAAATTATGCGAATGTCTGCATGTTGCCCTCCCCACCTCTTTAATAAATCACGAACCCGTGAAATCAACTTTCACAAAACTCGGTACAAACATAGTGTTTAGTAAGGAATTCGGTATTTCGTAGGTTTCGATCACGCCGGATACGTATTTTACAAATCGTAAGGATTTTAACGTAGATTAATTAATAACATCTCAGGAACTATGTAACTGTTTTATAACCCATCGAGTGTGTTGAAAGTGCATAATAGAGTAATTANATTAATAACATCTCAGGAACTATGTAACTGTTTTATAACCCATCGAGTGTGTTGAAAGTGCATAATAGAGTAATTAAGTTAAGAGAGATATATTGTCATTAATAGTAGAAAATAAAGAAGTTTGGTGCATCGGTATCCGGGAACGGAGCATGGAGCTGTTCATGCTCCGTCATTTCGGTCCCCGGCTGCCATTTTTCCTTAACAGTTTTTTCCCCTCAAAATGTTAATTTCTTCATTGCAATTTTTTGGCTTTTCCCTTAAATTTTTTCTTCTTCCCTGTAAAACCACTGCTCCCCTCCCCCTTCCCACAACGCCATCCCTAGCCTTTTTGCAAATACGATCCCCCGGAAGGCACTTTTCGATCCATCGGTGGTTTTGGGGGTATCGTTTTCAAGGGCAGAGCAGTGGCGGCCATATTGGTTTTATAGGCATAGGGTAAGTCAAATCGGTACAAGGGGTTCAGGGTCAGGAGTCAGAACTAACCAACAGCCATCTTGGTTCTGTCAGCAATCTTGTACGCTATATTGGATCCAGGTGACCTTAACATTGACCTTTGACCTT
>NQII01013883.1:0-19204 GCA_002778355.1 Clitarchus hookeri | reverse complement strand
CATTGTAGCAGCAGTAACCGATCTAGCTGCCAACTGCATCGCATTACTCTGATTGGTTCCATACCTCTGTTATTTGCATACGCAAGCATATATACAAGTTTTTTTTTGGCTCTTCGGTGTATCTTCTATTTCTTTTCTTTTCTTTGAGAGGTGTTGGGCGGTAAGGGAAAAAGTCCGCTGTATCTGGATTCTATTGTTCCGTTTCGATGCTTTCACGTATGTGCTTCCAGTTGGTGCGCACGTTGTTGTTACCCATTCATTCCACCCTTGCCCTCCTCAGGTACTATCCTTTTAGAAACTGTTGGCAAGATGCACCAATTTTGACCAAGTTTTCTACGCAGCTACCGCAACTAAATTGGTACTTACTTTCTACGACATTATATTGTGCTCAAACCTGCTTCCATATTTAAATGATCATTTAGGTTGCGGCCACCACATTATTACATTAACATTTCTTTCTGCTGTCAGCATGACCTGGCAGATCGAGATAATGGTACCTTATAACTAAATATATCACATAACGCTATGTCCTGTTCGGCAAGCAAACGCGCTGGTTCCGTCACAATTTAGTACTCTAGCATCCTTGATAAGCAATTAGANCTATGTCCTGTTCGGCAAGCAAACGCGCTGGTTCCGTCACAATTTAGTACTCTAGCATCCTTGATAAGCAATTAGAAGAATGTTGGCAGCTAACTGTTAAAAGGCAGCTGTAGCTAAAATTATTTAATAGTATGACACTGCTTGCTTGGAAAACAAAGAAAGACGGCTATCGCCTGGTATAATACAAATAAATGAGCGAAAGAGTAAAAAGTAAGTCCTACGCGGGATAAAAAAGGAACAGGTGTGGTCGTATCGGGCAGGCTACAGTTCAGTGCCCACTCTCAGGTGCTGTCCCACCACTGCTCGGCACGGGGACTTTCGGCTGCTGGGTCTCCCCCCTGGCCCGGTGCGCCCCTCCTTAACCAACCTGGTCACCCCAGGCTCCCCCAGGGCCGCCATGTTGATGCCGAGTTTAGTCGGACACCCAGGCAACATGGGCAGTTGAGCTACAGGACTCCCACCCTCAGACCATCCACTGTTCCCGGCCTCCAGTAGCTGGATTACAGGAGTACGCCACCACTCCCAGCCATCAACTGCGCCTTCCGTACCGCGTCATATAGCGCTCCGGTTCGCGGCTCTGCACTCACGAGTTTTTTAACACGTCTTATAAGTTGTTAAAATAACTCATTATCCTACTTTTTAATTGAAACAACAGAGGATGTGTAAGTTCAAGGAAATTATTATGTAATCTTGTTTGTCAATCTCAGAGGATACATTGATCATCCAACTAAATACAATGCATAAATGGATAGATTGAGAACCGCAAAATTACGTATTTAAACTCACAATAAGAATACATTTTATTATTTTTCCACATATAAAGATTTGTTTCCATTGCAGTGATGCCATTTTATATGTTTAGTGATTATAGAAACAATAATTACTTAACTGTTTTTTCTAGAAATATTAGTGTCGCTCTAATATAAGTGGGATCCAGCAATCCCTCCAGCACAAAAATTGCATCCAACTTCAATGAATTTTAAGTTTCAAAAAGAAAACTTCTTATATTTTACCTTTAATAAGTACTATTCGTGTAAAATTCATCAACCAATGTGCAAATAAATTTATGTGGGTTAATTGTTACTAACACTTTAGAAATAAAGCAAAGTATTTTTATTTTAATGTCTAGGATAGGAATAAATAATCACAAGTGAATATTTTGATACGATAGAAAGTTACTTTGTGAGGTAAATCATTAAATCAGATATAATTTCATTCTTTCTGGTATTTCGAACAATAAATTTTGCTCAAAATTTCCATTCGCTGAATCACCAAGTGCGATGCAACATCACTGGCAACTATAACCCAACGTGATAGCAATTTTTTATTTGGGAATCCAAATCCAAGTGGTGCATTACATAGAATTTTTAATGTCAAATGTTTAGAGATATGGGTTATGGAAGTACTAATAGTCAGTAAATACATTCAAAAGAAGTAAAATGTAATGTGTGGTGGCAGATTGAAATAATAATATTACTTAAATTGGCGGCTGATTTCCAAGATTAAACTATTAAATACATATACATATCGAGCACAAATTAAGATTTATCAGGAAATTGTTACTTTTGTTAAGACGTTCAACCCTGCACATCCCCTGTTGTTTCAATTAAAAAGGAGGATAATGAGTTATTTTAACAACTTATAAGACGTGTTAAAAAACTCGTGAGTGCAGAGCCGCGAACCGGAGCGCTATATGACGCGGTACGGAAGGCGCAGTTGATGGCTGGGAGTGGTGGCGTACTCCTGTAATCCAGCTACTGGAGGCCGGGAACAGTGGATGGTCTGAGGGTGGGAGTCCTGTAGCTCAACTGCCCATGTTGCCTGGGTGTCCGACTAAACTCGGCATCAACATGGCGGCCCTGGGGGAGCCTGGGGTGACCAGGTTGGTTAAGGAGGGGCGCACCGGGCCAGGGGGGAGACCCAGCAGCCGAAAGTCCCCGTGCCGAGCAGTGGTGGGACAGCACCTGAGAGTGGGCACTGAACTGTAGCCTGCCCGATACGACCACACCTGTTCCTTTTTTATCCCGCGTAGGACTTACTTTTTACTCTTTCGCTCATTTATTTGTATTATACCAGGCGATAGCCGTCTTTCTTTGTCTTCCAAACAAGTAGTGTTACACTATTGAATCATTTCAAGTACAGCTTCTTTATAACTGTTGCTTAACAAGGAGGCTAGAGTACTAAATAGTGTAGGAACCAGCTCATCTGCTTGCCGAACGGGAAGTCATCACACTGTGTCATACACAGTGACTCAAAAAAGTATTCGTCTTTATACGGACGTCACGTTTACGGGTGTATACTTGACAGAAAATGGCATATTATAGGGGGCACATTAACACTACACTATTTACTGTGACATAGATACAAAACATACATAATATAACGACATTTTTCTCCTGTAGGAACAGTAACGCATAAACAGAAAGAAAGTGCACAAATAATTTCCCCCCCAAACAACTCTTCATCTGCAATACACAAAGACGTGTCTTAGGGTCGTCTTTTCAAACCTTAATAGCTGGTGGACTCTCCTTTCTTCTTTATGATTTCGTGTAACATTCGGAAACACCGTGGTATTGATTTGACTGAGTTTTCGGTCGATTCCGTTGGTATATTATTCCATTCTTCTAATAATACCCTCTTGAGATCATTTTTATTCGAGGTGATATGCATTCTTGTTCTTTATGTTAGTATATGCCACAAATTCTCGACTGTGTAGGCGTTGCCATCCAGTGTGGCGTGTTGTATAGTAACCACAGTTTTGTGTTTAGGGTATTAAGTTTAGGATCGTTATCTGGGTGAAGACATAATCCCCAGTAAGGCCCATATCATTGACACTCTCGGGACGGCGAGACTTCAGAATGGTAATGTAGAGTTGGTGGTCCATGGTATCATCGATGAAACACAACTCGGCCACCACTAGCACTCATACTGAACAAATATGGAACCAAACCATATTTAGTTGTATTTGTGATAATTTTTGTGTGTAGTTCACAGCAGTGGTGTATATAAAACTTTTTCAGGGGGAGGCACAACATTTTTTTATACGCTTTAATATAAGTTTAGTTTTTCGGAATGTATTTACGAAAATAAAAGTTTGAACCTTTCCGAATTATTGACCTAAATGCTTCAATATTTCTCAATTCTAGTTTTGAATTTTAACCTGGACATTTCCTACTTTCGTATTGTTTCACAATAAAAGCCATTTAAAACTAAATTAAATAGGTACGTGATTTTAGGTGTTGCAAGGATAATTATAAGAAATACAGTAGCTTCGAACAACAAATCAGTTCTTTTGAATATCTAGGTATGGAATATATCGTGTGTTTATTTCACATGTGTTTGTGAAACTCCATAACTGGCTCAACCAGTCTCGTATTCATAAATAGAATAAACCATAACCGAAGATAAAAGATGAAATAATTTTATTTAAATTTACTGTATACTTCTCTATAAATATTACACAGTTTTTTGCATTGTTGGTAGTCTGAATATTCTTACTATGTACTTGTAAATATTTGATAATTTTTATAGTTTATTCCATAAAACTGTGTTTTAGATTATACATCGAAACTTCAGTTACATAACAATCACAAAATGCCGATAGTCAACATTTTGGAATCCATAATCAACAAAAGTCTCGATTTAAAGTGATTTTGGTATTTCCAAACAAGTATAAACAAATCAAATTCAATAATATTCTTAGTAAAAATGTGATATTGATTCTGCAATTTGAAGACATATCTTGAAAAGTTAAGTAATTATCTTGCATATTTCTTAAATTCTGAGCACTTATCTAACACATTTATACATTCCTATTCTTAATTTTTCTTAAATTATTATAAATCATATAAACAAGGTATATTTTATACAAAAATTATAGTTTTATCATTCTTGAATGCTTTAGTGCAAATTTTTCTATGAAGTCTTCTGGCTTCATATTAATTTCTCGATAAATATTAAGTAATGCCAAACAATTTAGTCCATCTTTTGTCATGGTGGAGTGAAGATAGAATTTAATTCGCTTTATGATTCCCGCTATATCTTTGAAGGATTTTTGCTTTTGTAACCTCCTTATTAAAATTTGCCTTTCTTCTTCAATTGTTTCCTGAGTTTTTCGTCCAATTTCAGGTCAAGACTGCCACAAAATGTTTCACTGATTAGAAAATAACTGCCTTCTTCCCTCGCATATCACATTAAAGGCCTCGGCTGAGTGTGAGTCATGGCGCTATTTTGCCTACGCGAATACTTTTTTTTTACGTCAAAGTCGACATGCCTTATAAAGTTTGTGCTCTTATTGTAAAAAACGGAACATATTAGCAAATGTTAATATTATTGTAGAATAAAAACATATAAAACGGCCTTTGAGCAACCCATATTGGTAGTTGGTTATTTGTTTTGCATATAGTATGTAATTTACAATAATGTAATGTGACTAGCCAGACGAATACTTTTTGAGTTACCCTATCTAGTTGTAAGTTACCCACAATTCGATCTACTAGATCATGCGAATAGTAGAAATAAATTTTAATGTAATAATGTTGGGCTGGCACTCTCAAACGTTTATAATATTAAAGAAGGTTAGAGCACCGTACACAGAAAAAAGTCTAATGTTCTTGCAACAAAAAAATTACCACTGAGTTACTTCTTTATACGTTTATGTTGTAGTAAAATTAATAATGTTTTGACAAAGTGAATAATGTTAACCATTTACAAAGTATTATATTACTATAATGCAAATGTACTATTGAAGTATTAATGTCAATAAAGCCACTATGTAATGTTGCCGCAATCAAAAGTTTTATTACACCGAAAATAACAGGAAGAACAAAACATTTAATGTTACTGCGACGTTAAAGTAATGCCCAACAAACACAAGTTTACGCTGACTTGGCGTTGTAAAATGGCGGATAGTAGTGAACAGCGACGACCTCGTCAAATGAAACCCACTGTATTTAGATTTTAAAGCATACTATGAGAACTAAAATTAGCTTAGACCAGCTTTCAAGACCTGCAAAGCAGTTTACGTGTGCCAATGATACATATATTTATAGAGCATAAAGTATTCCCACTTAACGAAGGAGAACTGCAGTTTGCCGCAATATGAAACACGACCATAAATGCTAAGATAGAGCAGACTGTGGAACGTCAAGCACTCACAGAGTAGGTCCGATTCCCCTCCCGGCCGGAATTTATTTGTTGGTAATATTGCTTTATGTAACAAAATTGTACTTAATTCATATTACATTGGAAAGTTTTTTTAAAGCAAAGAAGATTCAAGAACATTTTTAACACAAATGTTAGCATCAATTCAACACAAATTTGTTTNACATTTTTAACACAAATGTTAGCATCAATTCAACACAAATTTGTTTTGCCACAACATAAACACCGCCTTAATGTTGACAGAAAAGTACTTAATGTTACATTAACATTAATAGCTTAGCAGTATATTACATTTACAGCAACATTAATTACTGATGGCTCACAGATAACAAAAAATTACTGTTGTCACAACATTATATTTTTTTCTGTATACTCGTACATGGACACTTCGCCCAGCATTATATTTAGCACAGAAAATTAATAACTTTTTGTGGATACATGTTTTTGAATAACATCAACAAATTACGAAGGAATATTTATTTAGAAAATATAAGACGAAAACGCATGTACCTCTTCCCCGTATATGATTATTATGTGCCTCCAAAAATTGAGTTTTTAAATGCTTGTAATTTAAAATTTAAGAAAGTTCTTGCAATTAAGTAGTATATCGGTGAATATTAATTTGTATAATGGATATATTGTACCTCTGAAAACGCGGTTGGTAATATCATCCCCCTTAATTAAGTAAATAGGGTTTACACCGTATTTTTGCATGAAAATTTTTGATTCCAAACTGTAAACAGTTTGTTACGACAAATTATGAATTAGCACGTGTAAGTTAACAGAAAAAGTCGTCTTGTCAGAACACTCTCAGGAGAACCGTTTTCGAGAAATCCATGCGGNAGCACGTGTAAGTTAACAGAAAAAGTCGTCTTGTCAGAACACTCTCAGGAGAACCGTTTTCGAGAAATCCATGCGGAAATTTAAGAAAAGAAGGTGAGTGACCTGACAGGTAGGCAACACACAAANAGAACCGTTTTCGAGAAATCCATGCGGAAATTTAAGAAAAGAAGGTGAGTGACCTGACAGGTAGGCAACACACAAAAAATTGTTTGTATTGAAGCCCGTTGGTGGATCTTCAATCAGTTCCTGTAAAAGTGAAATTAGTGCACATAATTTTGCAAATGTTGGAGTTTATAATGTTTAAATGCATTGATTTGTTACAGTTTTAACTGCCTTGTCTTTATTTTGAAATCACATTACATTATCACATATTTATTAGTGTACCCTCTTAGTGCGGCACAATACATAAAGGTACCACGATCATTCGTTAATGCAAAGCACCCCGACTCATGTCTAGCACATGCGACTCCTTGGACGTTTAAAGTTCAGTGGGTTCTATTCGTTTTTCATTAGATTATTGCCCAATCACAAGTCATTCATTGTGTATTTTTTTATATAATCCATACTCGACGCTTTGGCAGACTCGCCGGTTTCTCGTAGTTGACGATCAGTTGCAACAAATGTGCAAGGATTTGGCACGTGTCGCTCATAGTGTCTCTCCGCGCAAAAATGCTCTGCAGCTATCGCAGTAACCACTGCACGCACCGCAGACCAAGTGCAAGTCGGTTTGTTCCACCCGTGTGCAGCGCTCCGTCACTCTGCACTCGGTGCACGGCAACGAACAAGTGACGGGTAGCGTGTTGTCACAGCACAGCTCATCTCGTGCCATGCTTGGATGTGATGGGGCGTTGCGTGGAGTTAACTCGCGAGCAAAGATCGCCAAACGGTTTGCAGAGCTTCGGCAGAAAACATTTTTACTACGTAAGTTTTTTTAAATCAGACGGGCACATGGGGTACACAGACGGAAACGACGATATAACGTTTGCAGGATGATCTATTCCGACATTTTAATTTCGTGACAAATAATACGACAGAAAAAATTTTGATCTCGTTCGATTGGGTGTGCGACCACGATGTGAGCATGACCTTGAGTTCGCGTCACGCATGCGAGAGGCGCGGGTCGGAGCCCGCGACGACTGGAGACAATTTTGGGCGTGGACGCAAATTTCCGGTCAGTATATCTCGCGATTCCGATTAGTCAAAACAGAAATCTCGTCTGGATTTGTCGATTTAAGTCATAAAAGCCAAGTATGTATTTCGTTACTTTCATGTTATTCCCAAGACTTAAAGAAAAGATTATCTGCAAATGCAAACTTATCCACGTAAAACTTACGGCCATGTCCCTGACACAACCGCACCCAGATATTCTTTCAAAAATAAAAATCTTAGTATTTCAAATTATGAATGCTTATGAGTAGAATTCAAGAAAAGTTGTATGTTTTTATACAAGTGTGCACAAGTTTCAATTCTCGATTTTATTCTATGCAGAATTTTTTTTTCGAGAGAATGGCGGTTTTTGCGGTCAATTTTAATGCTCCCGCCTTCCTGGCGCTTGAACTGCGTTGCAGTGTGTTTGAAACACACGTTTTTTACGAAGCTATTAAACGTGCGTCAAATGTGCTGATATACGAAAAGAACACACACTTCAGACGAGGGCTGTTGGGTACTTGCAACATTTCACGCACGTTAGAAACACCATTTCAGAGTACTCCAAAACAGCCATAAACAGCTTTTTCAAAGCGCTGTAGCTAAAATATACGCATCAGATACATATAAAACTACTCAAGGGTCCTGCATTGAAACACCAGTAAAATAATAGGGTCACCGCCGAAAATCCCACAGGTACACGCAGCCCGACTAGAACACTGCACGCCAGTTCAGAGCCTTGCGCTTAGTGGCGATGGCGCACTTGATGTGCGTGGCAGTGTCGTCCTTATCACTCCCGCCCTTCTCAGCCTCAAATGCGGAAAAAAGCTCCAGATAGGCGGGAGGCTTAAGGTATAAGCATTTCGATACAGTTCTTCAAATTTGTGTTGGGACGTGCAGCACACCTTCATCGTTATCATTGCGATATAAAATAACAGTTGCCATCTTAGCTGACGGAAATATTGCACGCCATTTTGATGACTTGCACGCAGAGACGATGAGATAGCTGATGCGTATTTCTCTGTCAGTCTTATCGTGCCTGCGATGTTAGCCCTCTAATACTAGAAATACTTTCAACACGGTAGCCACCTTAATGCAAGATGTATTTTTTTTCAGTAACATGCTCCATGCCTATTTACTACTGAAAAGTTGCTGTACTGGAATTTTCGTACCTAAATATTGTTCTAAAAACATACATTCAACCATTTTTACTCTAAAAATAAAGGTTCAGAGAGCAGTTGAGATACATTTACATATAAGTACGTAAACTTTTTTCAAACACTTTGTAGCCAGACTCCTTTCAGCAAAATGTTTCAGTAATTTTCGAATAAAGGGTTGAATTATTAATCTCTGCATGCGCCCTTATTGGCGTAGGTAGAGTGCGTTTTTATATGCTAAGTCATGGATTTAAACCTCAGTATTTTATTTGAAAATAAAAAAAAAANAAAAAAAAAAAAAAAAAAAAAAAAAAAAGAGAATTTTACGTCTCTTGTAATT
The DNA here is from genome assembly GCA_002778355.1 of Clitarchus hookeri. Lineage (NCBI taxonomy): Eukaryota > Metazoa > Arthropoda > Insecta > Phasmatodea > Phasmatidae > Clitarchus > Clitarchus hookeri. The sequence continues at coordinate 9,955 of NQII01013883.1, read as the reverse complement.
GGTTGCTCGTGAAGGATGTTTGCACGAACACTAAGCACATTATAAAAAGAATTCAAGTTTGGCGTGTTATTCCGTACAGAGAGTGTGTATTTTCGTCCCGGGTTTTCTTTTAGGCCGTCAGCAATCAAGTAACTAACAAATCCCACTGGTTCGAAGAGTCTTTTTGAGGTGTGTATATTAGCTAGGAATTTACGATCCGTGTAACTGGGAACACACTAGTTTAATCAATATTATTTAAAGGTACTGGGACGCTTCTTGATAGTCATATGAAAATAAAAACGTGACGTCTATTGCACAAAAATCAGTGTCAAGTTATTTGTAAGTAAAAATAGCGTTTTGCCCGGCAGTTATTTATTGAGCGCGAAACGCTTTCTTACTGTTTTGACGTCAGACGTTTGTTCAGCTCCGGAAAAAGGCATATTTTAATCTATCAGTGTGGTATCATGAACCTCACATTTATCTATTTGGAATACCACATGTTTGCTACAATGCTTTTTGGACCTTTCATGTCGTTTTTCTGGTAAACGAAGGGTTTTATGCATTTTTATCAAAGAGTATTTTCTACTTAGTTTAGATCGCAAATTCGTGTGATGCAATCCGTATCCGCGAGTTGTTTGACAACCTGTATATGGGGATTTGTTAGCTTATGTAGTAGTGAGTGTATATCTAAATACCCGTCCGTTGTAATGCGCACTGCTGCCTTAGGTACAACCGATCCCTTTTTTCGTCATTCGAGACGATTCCCGCATTCAACCTGGCGAAGCCAAATAACAATTAGGAAATCGATGCGACTTAATGCGGTTTTGTTAATAAAATGNTCCCGCATTCAACCTGGCGAAGCCAAATAACAATTAGGAAATCGATGCGACTTAATGCGGTTTTGTTAATAAAATGTGATGTCAGCGTGAGTAACGTGTCATACACGTGTTGTGTACTACAGAAGAAACCAAGTAAGAAACATAATCATAATGAGTTTCAGCAAATTTCGAATATTGAAGCACGAGNTGTGTACTACAGAAGAAACCAAGTAAGAAACATAATCATAATGAGTTTCAGCAAATTTCGAATATTGAAGCACGAGCTTGCATCTGACTCATCGCGTCACTGTATGTTTCAGTAGGCGTATAAAGTTTAAGTAGTTTAATTTTATCATAAATTGTTTAGGAACTTATTATGACTATAAAGTTACTGGAACTTATGGCGTAACCTAAAACAAAACTGTTTCTTAACTATCTCGAGAAAGAATAATGGTTCAACAAATAGTTTTAATCCAAAATTCCCCGAAAATATTTTTCCTTTCACTAGATATAGTATTAAAATAAAATACTGATATAACCACAGTCGCGAGTTCTTTTTTGTCAAAATATTTTGCATACCTGTAAAAGAAGCAGGTATTATATTTTGTAACAACAATTACTAAATAAATGTTAACATTAGCAGTTTTTGCAATTGACAATGTGTATTAACTAACGTCTATCATTACTTTTTCTAATATCTTTCTTTTTATTCCCATTTTTTTAGGTGGAGCAAGGTTTCTAGTTATACTTATTGTTCTTATATTTTTCTGACTTCCTATTTTGACTTATTATTCTCATATTATTGTGACTTCCAGTATGAGGATACATTATTATTTATGCTGGTCTAACAGTCTCGGTATCAGACAATTATTTTTTTTCGAGATAATTTATTGCGATTAGTCATAGACTGACTACAATAATTGTAAACTATACAGCCCAAGGAGCGTTTGATGTTTATGGGAAAATAAGGTCTACTAGTTCGCGGTAATACATTAATGGTTGTTTTGCTTGCTTAGATCGAAATGAGAAATCTATGCATAACTGACAAATTTAAGAACTGAAAAATGATAATGCCTCTTGACAATGGCTAGAAATTCTGGAGAACAATGCGAGGAGCATGAAATCCACCGATGCGTTACACATAAGGTAACATCCAGAAAATAGTCTGAGTGGGNAACAATGCGAGGAGCATGAAATCCACCGATGCGTTACACATAAGGTAACATCCAGAAAATAGTCTGAGTGGGACCGCAAAATTTTGTGAGCTGTAGAAACGCAAACATTTTTCCCAGGACGGGCATTTTCACACCTTTGTTTAGCGAGTAAACCTATGGGAACTGAATACTTAATTCCTGTTCCTGTAAAGTTCCTGCTGCTGCAGCGTGTAGTGACTTGTTTACTTTCATTACGTGAAGTGTTATTTTTAGAAGTAAAATAATAGATTAGGAACAGGAGAAACAAATTGTACCTCATTGGTGGCTTTTAATTGCTTTAAGACGGACTCTTTACGCTGATGGGCTTATTGAGGGAGAAGCTGTTACAAACTAAACCAAACCTAACCTTAGTCAAAACACGCCATACACGTCCGGAATTCGAAGCCACCGAAAGTTAGTGTTCCAACCGACAAAGTCGCAGATGTTGGAGAACTCTATTTTATAAAAAAAATGTTCTTCAAATAAATAAAAAGCCTGTAAGTAAACTTAAGTTACACTCATTGTCATAACAATTTTCGAGTCCTGTAACAATTATTTGATGTAGTGAGAGTTGGTAAACAGTCTCAACGATGGATAACATGCAGATGATCAAAGTTTCGTGTGATATCGTATGCACATGCGCCGTACGAGGGTGCTGCCGTAGCTATTCAGGTGGCGTATATAAATAATATTCACATCAGCGCAAGCGACGCTGTGATGCAATACGCACGAGACACAGAGGTGATAAATGGGTGGTAGGTATGCTGAAAAGATGTGCGGGACAGCTGTAACAACTAACGGAGTTTTAGGGAGACCAGATAATAGGGCTGCAAGAGGAAACATGGACGGCGCCTCAAATTACTTGTCATCTGGGGCATTTAGANACAGTCTCAACGATGGATAACATGCAGATGATCAAAGTTTCGTGTGATATCGTATGCACATGCGCCGTACGAGGGTGCTGCCGTAGCTATTCAGGTGGCGTATATAAATAATATTCACATCAGCGCAAGCGACGCTGTGATGCAATACGCACGAGACACAAGAGGTGATAAATGGGTGGTAGGTATGCTGAAAAGATGTGCGGGACAGCCGTAACAACTAGCGAAGTTTTGGGGAGACCAGATAATAGGGCTGCAAGAGGAAACATGGACGGCGCCTCAAATTACTTGTCATCTGGGGCATTTAGACTTCACAGTCCGATTGTGTTGGCAGCAACGGACACGTCAAAGTACCCACACACGGCGGACCGGTTTTGGACGACTCCGATGGACCGTAACGAGGGAAGACTATTTGATTGTCAGACAGGCACGAAGAGAGCCAGCGGCTTCCTTGTCCACAATCCAGCGACATGTGGCAGCTTCACTTGAGTACAGTCTGAGTCCGAATCATTGCTATCAGTCAGTGGAAATAACATTCACTGAAAGTCAGTTGATAAGCTACTACCGAATGGCGTATCAAGCAAATAAATAAGGAAAATGTGACTTACGGTGGTGGAACTCTCGACATACAGTGAAATTCAGCCAACATACAGTGAAATCAGTGAAATTCAACAGTCATGTTAGTCAGTTATCTAAGACTGATTACCACTGTAATAATTTTCTCTGGTTTTCTCTGATTTGGCTCCGTATTCACTACTTCAGAGTATATCGTATCTCCGCCAGAAGCATATCAAGGCGTTTAGAAAAGGCAAATATGCTATCCCAACAAATAATAAATCCAAAAATAATTGAAAAAATTAAGTTATTAATTCAAATAAAAAATTAAAACTGAAAAATAAAAACATTTTTAGAAACAATATTTTTTTTGTAATAAATTAAGCAAAATAAAATTATTAAAAAACTTAAATTAAGCAAACGAGATAAAAATTATTAACGATTTAACGAAACAAAAATTATCAGAACTTAAATATATTTGTAGGAGAAATGAAATAAATGTTATACTGAGTTGTAATTTTCGTTCATATGTTACATAACCGTTAGAGTCAAAAGCGTGGTGGCTGATTTTATTATTAAAATGCACCACACTTACGCGTGCGTCTGTCCTTAAACGTTCCACACAACATTATTCAGAATATAATCCACGTGGGATATTATTAAAAGCGCGAAATTGTACCACTGCATGCTCATAAAATATTTCTTTAGACACCTTTGAGCTAAATTTTGTTTTCTGTCCGTAACACATGTATACAAATGACCGAGCAGGTAGGATGGCGGACAGCTGACTTCAGTGACGTTCTGTTTTGAGGTCAAAACTCTGGCGGAAATTATAAATAAGTTGAATAAAATTTTGCGTTGGTCTACAGTAACGGAGTTATTTAAAAGTACAATGTCTGTCATTTTATAAATACATACGTAAACCAATGTCGAGAATATCAATAGGTCTAGTAGTATAGTTGTATAAACTGCATGCATATTTATTTTTGCCTTAACAGCCTTCAATTTGGAATGTTTCGGCACTGGCTAAAAAAATTCAAAATTGCAAACAAAAATAAGGGTTGTGTTATCACACATTTTACTATAACTGACATGATTCTATGTTACGAATATATTCTGTCAAGGACTAGCAACTATTCCCTGGAATCGCAGAAAAAATAAATTACAAAATTCTTAAAGATTAAAAATGTTATAAACTTTATTTGAAACGAAAATTAGCTACACAAACATACTAAGGAATGCGTTAATATGCTTAGTTTGTGAAAAGAAGAGACCATTCCAGTGTTTCAGGTGCACTACGCAACCCGCGTTAACCCTATTTACTTCAAGGCTAACTTCGTTACGGTTATAGCAATATAAGAAGTAGAACTTACTTTTGCATTATGCGTATTTAAGCCGTAGTTTCTGTTGTTTGAAAAATGCGTTCTCAGAAATAAGGAACAACGAATGATTTCATCGTAATCTTTATAATTGCCTTTTTTTCTCAATTTTGTGACAGAACCAACACTTATGGCTGATTTCGGAATACTCATTTCAAACTGATGCGACTGCATTTATATTAAAACAAAACATAATTTCTAATGAAATGCCACGTTTGTTGCTTAAACCATAACTAAATGACCCTTGAAGTAAACAGAGTTATTGCTGGTTGCATTGTGACCCTGTAGTGCTGGAAAGGCCTCTCGAAAGAGATAGTGCTATACGAACACAAGCTATTAAAAGTTGAGAACATTAAGTCCATCAAGATGTGTACATTTGTCTATTTACAAACCAGAGTAGCTTTACATGAAGACTGTAGTAATGGACTGAAGACGAAATATTTTCTTTTCCATTAAAACAAATAGCGAACAAAACAAATGAAGCAAGTGACAACAACAAAACAACCTCTCACGTATTTTGAACACGGTCAACAACCACCCAATCTCTCGCTCTCGCCATCTTAGATCATAAAAACGAATTATTTGTAATAATGTGTTATTTTATTTTACTTGAGCTTTAAAACAATAAGTTCATTTTCTTATTGCTATGAATGCAGTTTTGCAATATACCCGCGCAATTTCAATTATAATGTTTCTAGTGAAGTTCTGCTTGCAAGTTGTCGAAGTGAACAGAGGGAAACAGCGCTCGACTTGCTAGGCTTGAAGAAGTCGTGTAGTCGAGGATACCCAAATGAGCCTGCCTAACAAACGAAGAACACCTTTGAATACCGGTTTTATGTTAACGATTGTTTCCGTCGGCTACGAGACGCACGCTTCGTAACGATGTGGTTGGTTGAGGAGCCCCGCCTACTTGGAGTTACTTTCTTCTTTTGAGGCAGAGAAGCGCGGGAGAGATTAGGGCTACACTATTAGGCGTATCAAGTGCGCCATCACCACTAAACGCAAGGCTCTGAACTGGCGTGTAGTGTCCTCATCGTGCTGTGTGTACCAATGGGGCTTTAAACTGCGACCCCATAATTATGTCGCTAGAAAATTTGTAGCAAGGTTCAATGCAGGGCTTTCGATAAACGTTCTATGTATCTGATGCATACGTTTTGAGATAAAGCTCTTTGAAATGGCTGTTTTAGCTGTGTTGGTATTATCTTAAATGGCGTTACTAATGTGCGTGACGTCTTGAAAGCACTCAACAGGCCTCGTCTGAAACGTGTGTTATTTTCGTAGACCAGCACTTTGGATGCACGGTTAATGTTAATAGTTTCGCTGAAGAACGTGTATTTCAAACACACTGCAACGCAGTTCAAGTGCCACGTAGGCAGGCCCCTTAACGACGAAGTTTAGAATACGCACCCAGATGCTCGTGTCACACCACGGCGTACGCGTCGCGGTATCGCCCATCCTCTCTGCAGCGTAGCCGAGCACCGCTACATGGTTGTGGTTGCGCATGCGCATGAACGTCTTACTTGACTAGACGTCAAGACGTCGACAGCGATTTGTGGAGCTCGATCCAGTTCCAAAGTGGTGTAAACTTCTTAAGAAACTCACCACACACATATTCAGCTCCATCACTATTTGATTCATAAAAAAAAAAATAAAAAATTCGTTTGAGTGTAGTTGCATTCAGCAAACCGAACATATCTGAAAATAACGTTAATGAGTTTGTGATGTTAATAGGACTTTAATATCAGACCGACACATGGGGTACCAGTGCAGAAACGGTGATGTAACGTTTGCAGCGTGATCAATTCCGACGCTATAACATCGTGAATAATGACACGATTAAAACAAATTTAATTTCGTTCGACCAGGTTCACAAAATACTGTGTGAGCGTGACCTTGAGATGGAACTGCGAAAGGAGGGGGTTGGGGCGACTAACTGTAATTTTGGACGTGGGCGAAAATTTCCGGGCAGTATATCTCGCGACTTCGATGCGCTTGCGAGCTGATTTTGATGCCAAACGAAATATCTCGTCTAGCTCTGTCAATTTGAGCTTTTAAATTCAAGTATCCCTTCCGTTACTTTCAGTTCGTTCCCATATCTCAAAGAATATATTACCCGCTAACACAGACGTATTCACGTAAAACCGATGACCGTGTCCACAACACAGCCACGCCCCAATTTTCTAAGATTATTATTATAGCATCTCTTTGCATAGAAATAATTGTAAATAATTTTTACCTTAAGAAACTATAACTGTTAAATTTTACTTGCCCATATTATGTGTTCGCCCGCCTTTGTGGTTTTACCAGGCTCGATACCCAGCGCTGCCCTTGTGTTTGTTCCGGCTGATGGTGGGATAGAAGTGGGTTGGCCCAACGTCCTTAGATAAACTACGGATCGACCTGTATAGTCCATTCATAGTTACTTCCTCCTTTTCTGAAGCACTGCTTGAGTTCTGCTTTCAGGCTATTCCTCCGCCTCATGCAAACAAAACTGAACTATTTCTAAAAAAATTACACTAGAGGTACAACGCACCGCATTCAGGCGCACTTAGTGTAACACAGTAATATTTCTTAGTAAACATTACCAACACACTTATTTTCTCTCTGGTTTTGTTCATCTAATATATAAAATTCTCCCGTCACAGTGTTAGTCACTGAACTCCTCCGAAACGGCTGGACCTATTTTTATGAAATTTTTTATGTATACTCGGTAGGTCTGAGAATAGATTTATATCTATTTTTTACACCCCTAAGTAATAAGGGTGGCCACCCCCAAACAATTTTTTTTTATTGTTTGAACAAAATTTTTATTTTTTATTTTTTTATGATGTGGCATCAAAAAATACATACCCTCCTAAATTTTCACCCTTCTACCACCAACCCTTATTTTTTATAGCGATATTAGTAATTTAATAAATCTTACCCTAGGTCGATAAGTGATCAATTATCATCGATCATTTATCGATCTAGGTTACAATTTATTCCCACCAGGTGTCTCCCAGTGACACAGCAAAACAACGTTTGCCGGGTCAGCTAGTATTAACTATAAATGGTATATTATTATTCATAGATAAAATATAAGTAAGCGTTCAATTGAACCAAAACTAAGATAATTTTATGTTAACAGTTGCATAAAACGCTCGTAATAAATTACATATTTAGGGAACAACTAGACACGTCATACATAGGGTTTTTTTTTCAAAGGCTTGATTCAAAAATTTTGAAGTTAAAGTGAATAGACTACAGTGGTAATCCAGGTGAGATGAGCAAGAAAAGGATGGGTCGGCAGGGGATGTGGGATGTGTCTTCGCATGCATGGACTGGTAAATCCTGAATTGGGAAAATACCTGTCATTATGAAACATCTGTGCTCCGAGTCGCAGCAGTACAATTATGTGGGGTTGAGGCCGGTTTTGCAGGCTCACGAGATACGTCGCTTGCGCTGGAAACGTGCGCAGCCAAACACCTGTGTATGATGCGTTATCTTATTGACGAGATAAGCCCATGATTTACATCACAGCTGCGTTAGAGGGAAAGCAAGGATTTATTTTGTGAAGCGCTAGTTCAATCCAGTGGTCTACCTATCAACACCAAATACTTCGTATAAATCATTCTGAATCCCAATGACTCCCTCAGTGGACGTGTACACTAAAGCGCCGAGCTCACGAGACGAGATAAGACCTTTAATGGTTCGCACTTAGACATCAGAGTAACTAAATTTACAAGACGTGAGTCGGGTATGAAGTTCTGCGGAACCGACTGTAATGACGGAGGTCCTGCCGTCTTTAGCCTTCCTGCGTATAGCCGTGTTCCATATAAATCAAACAATAAGTTGTGTTTTGAATTGACACTCTAAAATGCTAATAATCATGCACGGAAGATGTATGTCTCCGCACACCTTTAACCACAACTTAACTCTCCTTCACTTGTGACCATGAGAGAGCAGCCCGCAACACACATCGATAAAACCACATAAACGTAGTTACTCGCCCTGCTACCAAATAAACAACCATATACACCACTCTTCAACTGACCACATTCTGGACCACTCACCTATTCAGATATACTCCAGCCATCTACGTAATCACCTACCCGGACACTACCGTCATAAGACACACCGTAAACCTGCAGAAAAAAATGGGAAATTTTTTAACGGAACGAAACCAAATTATAAATGCTTCTACAAAAATAATTTTCAACTTAATTATTATTAATGTGCCTGAATTTTACTGATTTAACAGCGATTTCTGATGAGCTGTATTGAATCACACTTCTCTAACGCACTGATTTCCAGTAGATTTGTTTGATTGATTGCCTAGTCAGTGGCAGCTTTTACACTGACTTTAGTAACTCCTATGACGTAACTCACTCGGGATTGAAGTGCGTATTAGTACAAAAATTCAATTTTTATATTTGCACACAGTATGAGTCAAATTTCTGTATTCATAAGGCGTATATACTGTTAACATCGGGGCAGCAATCAGAGGGTTGTCTTTACCATCTAAACATTGCTAATTTAGGCAGTAATACCAACAGAAGGGTTTGTTGAGGTCCTGTATGTGACTATACATCTACAAAAGTGAGTCACCTCCTACCCCAGCGCAGATAGTTCTTTCAACAGAACCTCATCAATGTATGGAATACTCTGGCAGCAAACATTTATAACGAAACAAATTAATAGTAGGAGGCTAGAACAGAAGTTTGGTTTTTGCTACTCCGAAGCCACATTGTTGAACTGTCTTTTCTCAGCTGACATGTTCAGTGCAGTGAGTTAATGAGAGGCCTGGGTGGCTCCTAACAGCCAAAATGTTCAGTGCCGATGGGGGTGAAGTGAGATGGAGATAGAGCCTCAACGTAACGCAATGATAGGGGGAGAGAGTATCCCGATAAAACCAATGATAACCCCAATGGACGTAGGAATAGCCAGGAGATGGTTTGCCGTGACGTGGTTGAAGTTACTGTTGTGGATCATCCCCATGTTGTGACACCCAAAATTGCTTATTTATATATCAAAAGCATGTTGATTGCGCCAGTTTTTAAGTGACTAAATAACTGCTACAGTTACAGTTATACTGTAAGTCAAACATTTACATGTCCTAAAGATAATTCTTATATTTTTAACATGGCCGATATCATTTTTATATTTTGGAT